>LZPO01007944.1:539638-555743 GCA_001675575.1 Neotoma lepida
TTCCTGGAACTCACTTGGTAGCCCGGGCTGGCCTCGAACTCACAGAGATCCGCCTGCCTCTGCCTTCCGAGTGCTGGGATTAAAGGCGTGCGCCACCATCGCCCGGCCCCAGTTTTCTAACTGTAGAGATGTAAACATATGTAATATTATTTATTCATTACTTCATATATTCGGCAACTGACAACCAAATATATACTTGGGCTGTGTTAGGTGTCTAGTGACAGGGCAGGACAGCATCAACTGTCCTAGGGGAAAGAAGGCAGATAATATGCAATAACGGGCCANTTTAAATTGTGAAAAGTGCTATGATGTAATAAGTCTACATAAAAAATAGGGGAACAAAGCCTCGGGAGATAGAGTTGTCAGAATTACTACAAAATTAGGAAGATGTCTCTAGGTAGTGATATTTGAGCTGGGACCTCACTTTAAGCAGAAAGGCCATTAGGAGGGACAACTATTCAAGACTAGTGGCTCTATACATAAAAAATTCCCGAGGCCAGTGAGATTTCTAAACAGCCACCACTCAGGCTAGTGAGTTTCAATGTATGTTGCATGCCCTGTGCCTACAAGTGTATCACTGTGGGGAGGCATAGGAGTTCTCAATGTGTGGGATTTTCAAAGCAGCATGCTTTCTGAAATTGAGGCTTCAGAAACAATTGATATCATTTTCTCTGGCAGAGAGTGTTGATAAAATGTGAGCAGGGTATGTCACACATACCTTTAACAGTAATTGGAGCTCCAAATCCTGATGCTTCGTGGGAACAGCATAGATTAGCTTGCGTATATTTAAAATACGAGACTAAGATCGGGCAGTGGTGATTCATGCCTTTAATCCTATCACTTGGGAGACAGAGGCAGGAGGATCTCTGTGAGTTCGAGGCCAGCATGGTCTATAGAGTGAGTTCCAGAACAGCCAAGGCTACAGAGAGAAACCCTGTCATGTCATACATATATTACAGACATATATATACATATATATAACATATATATGTTACAATTCAAATATATAAGTATATATGTGAGTGTATATATATATATATATATATCTGTGTTGTGTCTGTGTGTGTGTGTCTGTATGAGTGTATGTATGCAGCAACATTCTGCTAAAACACAAAGAAGCAGAAAGCACACTTTGAAGACGTTTGCGATGGTTGCCTGTGGAGGAGAGCAATTGAGACGAAATTCAGAAGTTGGGCTTTAGAAACAAAAGAACAAGAGGTGAAAGAAGAAATAGAAAAAGCAAAGGAAGGAAACTGCTTTGACCAGAGAGTTGGAAGGAACTCAACACAACTGCCTGATAACCTTCACACACCAACGCCTCAGAAGACCCCGATTTAGGAGCCCAGTAGGTGTCCGTAACAACAAAGCAAGTAGTGAGACTTGAAAAGGTAGACTCAGGCCAGATCCTTCAGGGCTTGTGATAAAAGGTATGGGGTTTGGGGAGCTGTCCTAAACACAAGAAAAACCGGGGCAGGAAACTGACATATTCCATGTAATCAAAGCATTGCTCTTAGCCAGGTGCGGTGGTGCATGCCCTTAATCACAGAGCTTGGGAGGCAGGCTACTCAGCTCCCAAATAAATACACGGAGACTTATTCTTACTTATGAATGCCCGGCCTTAGCTTGACTTGTTTCTAGCCAGCTTTCCTAACTGAAATTAACTCCTTTCTTTTCTTCTATGTATTGCCTCTGGGCTTTTTCTATTTCTTAATTCTATGTCTTTCTTCCCTTCTTACTCTGTGACGGGCTGGGTGGCTGGGTGGCTGTGTGGCTGGGTGGCTGGGTGGCTGGCCCCTGGCGTCCTCCTCGCCTTCTCATTTTCTTACTCCTAGCTCTTCTTTTTGAGCCTAGATTTCTCCTCCTATTTATTCTCTGCCTCCAGCCCTGCCTATTTCTCTCTCCTTCCTATCTGCCATTCAGCTCTTTATTAGACCAAAATCAGATGTTTTGGACAGGCAAAGTAACACAGCTTTACAGAGTTAACCAAATGCAACATAAAAGAATGCAACAAGGCTGGACGGTGGTGGCGCACACCTTTAATCCCAGCACTCGGGAAGCAGAGGCAGGCGGATCTCTGTGAGTTCGAGGCCAGCCCGGGCTACCAAGTGAGTTCCAGGAAAGGTGCAAAGCTACACAGAGAAACCCTGTCTCGTAAAACAAAAAACAAAACAAAACAAAAAAAGAATGCAACACATCTTTGCATCATTAAACAAATATTCCACAGTAACCCTCTGTGTTTTCTATTTTATTTTATTTTACTTAGCATCTCCTGTAGCCTAGGACAGCTTACCTCAAACTCCCTGTGTCAGAGGCTGACCTTAAACTCTTGATCCTCCTGCCTCCACTTCCTAAAAGCTGGGAGGACAGGTATGCACCACCATGCCTTGGAATTAGGCCACTCAAGGGGGTCTCTGAAAATGAAACACACTCTTTGGAAGAAGAGGGAGTTGACTCACCCTGAAGAAGATCTGTCCACTACTATAGCTCTGTCCTTTCCCCGCTTGTCTGCTGTTACACAGACCTCCTGAGGAATTCATTCTCTTACTTGACCAGAACCTAAGTACCACAGGAAAAAGGCCTGTGTCCAGGATCATGCAGCAAGGTTACAAGGTCAAGGCCAGAATTTAACCTGCTTGAGTCCCAGACATGTGACTTTATTTTTTCTTTTATTCTCTCTCTCTCTCTCTCTCTCTCTCTCTCTCTCTCTCTCTCTCTCTCTCTCTCTCTCTGACAGGTTCTCACTAGGTAGCCCTGACTAGCCTGGAACTCACGCTATAGACCCCAAATGACCTCAAACTCACAGAGAACTCACAGAGACCCACCTGCCCCCTAGTACTGGGATTAAAGATCACCACAGTCAACACCAGTGGTTTCCTGAAGGTCACCTTACATTGTCAAGACCAGCTTCTGTCTGCACAGCTGCACTCTGAATTCTGAGCAAACTCTTCTCCACAAACCAAGAGGGGAGCCCCTGAAGCAGCTCCATTTCCCCTGGATGGACTTGGATTTCCTTCAAGAGAAGAGGATTGGGAAAGTAGAGCAGAGGGCAGTTGAGGGGCTGCAGAGACCAGAAGCCCAGGTAGAAACAAATGAAAGGGCTGTAGACTTAGATGCAATATCTAAAGGTACTCAAATTTCAATGTCACCAAAAAGAAAAACAGCACACGTAAGATGTCTGGGAATTGACTGTGCCTCTTGTTATTAACACCTATGAGTAGTATGAGATGATAGGTGTGATGATATATTTGTAATCTAAGGAATAAAACTTGCCTGAAGATCAGAGGACAGAGCCAGCCACAGAGGTCAGGCAGTGGCGGCACACACCTTTAATCCTAGCACTGGGGAGGCTGAGGCAGAGATCTGCCTGGATCTCTGTGAGTTCAAGGCCATGCTGGGCTACACAAGATTGCTCTAAGAGAGAAACAGAGCCAGGCAGTGGTGGCACACACCTTTAATTCCAGCACTTGGCATCACACACTTTTAATCCCAGCACTAGGAAGGTTGAGGCAGGAAGTGATATGGATGGGCAGAGAAAGGAATATAAGGCAGGAGGAGACAGGAACTGGCTTTTTCAGGCTGAGGAGTTAGTGAGGTAAGAGGTGGTGGCTGTGGCTTGCTCTGCTTCTCTGATCTTTCAGCTTTCACCCTGATATTTGGCTCTGGGTTTTTATTATAAGACCATTCAGGATTCGTGCAACAGATAGGTTTGTGGCATCGCATATGTGAACAACATGCTTTTGTGTCCTCACCCATTGCCCTCCTTACCCTTCCCTCACCTGGCCTCTGGCCCCTCTCTAGCACTGACTGCTGCTTTAAGGGGATTAGTTTACACTGTTCCCTTGCTTTTATAAAACTCCAAACCAGGATAACGGTGCACGCCTGTATTCCCAGCACTTGGGAGGCAGAGGCAGGAAGAGGCAAGGCCAGCCTACATAGAGGGACTCTGTCTCAAAAAATTAAAAAATAAACTGTGCTTGGTGGCGCCTGCTTTTAAAACCAGCACTCAGGAGATAGAGGCAGGTGGATCTCTGAGTTCAAGGCCAGCCTTGACTACAGAGCAAGTTTCAGGACAGCTGGGGCTATACAGGGTAATCCTGCATTGGGGTTGGGGGCACCTCCCCATTTTAGTNAAACAAGGATCCTTTTTGTCTATTCTTGGATAATTCGGACACTAGCTATTTTTAAGACTTCCTCTGATGCCAGNGTCCTCAAGGCATCCAGAGCCAANCGGTATACAGCCACGCCAGCATCTGTGTGGCTCTATTCCCTGGTCTATGACCTGCAGGCAAGCTTTAGGCCTCCAACAACCCTGGGACAGCATTCATGTCGAATTACTGGGGTGACCACAGGTATGTTCTAAAGAACAAAGCCATGTCACCTAAAGGTGTTGACTGCTTTGAGCATCCCATAGGCCTGGAGCAGCTTGGATATTTATATTCTGGTCACGGAAACAAGGACTCATTCTAGTAACTGAGCCCTGTCATATCCTGTATTTTCAGAACAATAAGGAAGGTTAGAAAGGAAATCTAAATAAATTCTAAAACTGATACAGGGCAAAAGTAAGCCTGAAGCAACACACTAGATACAAAAGAGTCTGAGTGATTGATTGTTATTGTATTCTGAAAAGTTTTCATGGTTCTAGACACTTGTACGTTCATGTGCTCCCTCTGTCACATATATATAATACATATATTTTTTTTTCNTCTGAGTATGGCAACATATGCCTGTAATCTCAGCACTCAGGAGGCTGAGACAGGANATTTGCCATGAGTTCAAGCCAACCATGGCTATACGGTAAGACCTTTCTGACTTGAATAGTCAAAATATACCAAAATTCTTCAAAATAAANTTTGCTTTTACAATTGCATTAGCATAAAGACAAGCATAGCATTCTATATTACAGTGCTTTCTTTGACTAGCTTAAAAGAGTATTTTCCTTGTTGCTCCTAAAAGACATTTAAGGCTTTTTTATTAAGTCCAGAAAGTAGCCCCCCTCATCCATATAGGGTATGCTCCAAGACCCCCCCCCAGTGGATGCTGGAAACCATGGGTGGTACCAACCCTTAGAGATGCTGTTTTCTCCCTTGTTAAAGTTTAATTTACAAACTAACCCTAGGATGGGAGGTGGTGACGCACGCCTTAAGTCCCAGAACTCAGGAGGCAGAGGCAGGCGGGTCTCTGTGAGTTTGAGGCCAACCTGGTCTTCAAAGCAAGTTCCAGGACAGCCAGGAATACACAGAGAAACCTTGTCTCAAAAACAAACAAACGAAAGAACAGCTAAGCCTAGTAAGATATAGGCAATACCTAATAATACATGACAACAATTACAATTATAATATTGTTTTTAACAATATAACAATAACTGTAATAAAAGTTAGATAGGCCAGGCAGCAGTGGTACACACATGTAATCCCAACACTCCAGAGGCAGAGGCAGAGGCAGATGGATCTCTGAGATCAAGGCCATCCTGGTCTACAGAGCAAGTTTCAGGACAGCCAGGGCTATGCAGAAAAACCCTCTCTCAAAAAACTAAAATTAAAAAAAAATTTTTTTTGTTTTTTTTTTTTGTTTTTTTTTCGAGACAGGGTTTCTCTGTGTAGCTTTGCGCCTTTCCTGGAACTCACTCGGTAGCCCAGGCTGGCCTCGAACTCACATAGATCCGCCTGCCTCTGCCTCCTGAGTGCTGGGATTAAAGGCGTGCGCTACCACCGCCCGGCAAAAAAAATTTTTTAATTAAAGTTAGGTGAATATATTGTGCGCTCTCTATTTCTCTCTCCCCAATTGTATCCTGTGATGATGTAAGATGACAGTGATGATGTTAGATGACAGTTAAAGGAAAGACATCATGGGTTTTTCTAGACATTGCTGGCTTGGCTACTCTTGTACTTGGAGATCACCATGGCTTGTTCTGATAACCAACACTAGCTACAAGTGACGAACAGGCACCTACCACGTACAGTGTGGAATACCAAAAAACCAGGGTAACTCAGGTCTCAAGCAGCAATCCTAGGCAAGATAGCATGAAGTTTCACCATGCCAGTCAGAGGCACGTCTACCGCAGATTGCTTACTTCTGGAATGCTCCGTCTAATATGATGGGGCCACAGCTGATCATAGGTAGCTCAAGTCAGAAAAAGCAGAACTACTTTGAAGGCTGAGGTGGGAAGGTCACAAGTTTGAGGCCAGCCTGGCCTACACACAGCAAGAAAGACCCTGTCACAAACGCAGAAGAGAATGGCTGGGGTGCTGAGAGCACTGCATCTCAACTGAGGGGGTGGGGGTGGGGGTGTGTGGGGTGCTGTGCTTAGCACTTACAGTGCTGAGACGCAGGTTAGGGTGAGGCCTGCTGTGGGCAGGCATGTGGGGCTGCTGTGGCATCTGAGTGTATTGGTGACTGGTGGACCAAAAGTAAAATGAGCCCCCAACGTAGGGACATGTTCTCCTCTCTCTCCCAGCTGTACCTGTTTATTTTTACATGAAGAAATAAATCTTAACTGCATATTTAATAATGCAGGCTATAAAGAATTAAAGATTTTCAGAGTTGATCAACATTTTGACTTTATAATTGTGAATTCCAGCAATGCCACTCCACAGAAATAAGCAGTACAAACTGGAGTATGCTTGGGGCCNTTTCAGAAATTGTTGGAAATTCTTTTCCAATCTCAAGCCAAAATACATTAAATTATTTGTTATGAAACATGCCAATTACTCAGTGATTTTAAAAAGCAAACTTTCTATCACCATATAATGTAAAAATACACTAATTTGATACTTACATGCCCATGAATAACAGTAAGGAATAGAAGAGTTTGTTTCCCATAGTTAAACCAATGTTTCTGTAAGAGCAGAAGACTTTGAATGTGAGTGTTTTGTTGTTGTTGTTGTTTTGGCTTGGTTTTTTGTTTGTTTGTTTGTTTGTTTTAGTTTTTTGAGACAGGGTTTCCCTGTGTAGCCCTGACTGTCCTGGAACTCACTCTGTAGACCAGGCTGGCCTTGAACTCACCTATCTGCCTGCCTCTGCCTCCTGAGTGCTGGGATTAAAGATACGTGCCACCACCGCCCAGAAAAAATGTATTGTTTTTAATTGTGTGTTTGTCTGTGTATGTGTGTTCAAGTGCTTGAAGAGCCAGATATGCAGGACACCCCTGGAACTGGAGTTTCAGGCAGCTGTGAGCCCCATGATGTGGGTGCTGGGGACGGGTCCTCCGGAGGAGCAGTATGTGCTCTCAACCGCTGAGCCGTCTCTCTAGGCCATGTTGTTTTTTAAAAGCAATGCAGTTTGTAACATACAGTGTATCTGGAATCTTCACTGAGGTGTTTCAGACAGCGGTTCACTGACATTGTGTGGCAGGATGGCATGCACAGTACCTGTGGTGTGTATTCAGAACCAGCAGGGAAGTGTCTTTACTGTCTTGACTGAGGGAACCTATGTAATTTGCTGTTAGATAGAAAATACCTTTAGACTTGTAAGTTGAAGTCTATTGTGAACTTCTTATTGTGATACGGTGCAGGGGAGGCCTTGGCGGGTTGGGCCAAGGTGCCCCAGTGGGTGAGGGAGACATGCCATGCAGACGCAGCGGTGAAAAGTTACACAATGCAGACATATGTCCACATGGAAAGTTTATTGTTAAAGAGAGAGAGAGAGAGAGAGAGAGAGAGAGAGAGAGAGCGCTACCTCTGGCGAAGGGGGGAGGGAGGAGGGGAGGGTTTTTTTCTTAAACAGGACTTTACATAAGATGTCATCAGGACGCTGCATGGGCCCCCAAGGGACAGTTCAGAATACCAGCACTTGTATGTCCAAATGGAGAAAGGGCATTGCTGATGCAACAGTGAGGGCAGANAGAAGAGGACAATCAACAGGGATCTAGGGAAATAATGTTAGCGTTCGAACTGTTTAGTTATCTAATTTATGTCTGGGGAACAAAGAGTTATTTTTGAGAGGCTTATTGTTGTTGATGATATTGTTGTTACTGACACAATGTCTTGGGATATAGCCCAGACTATCCTCAAATTCATGGCAATCCTCCTGCCTCGATCTCCCAAGTCCTGAGAGCGCAAGCATGCACCAGCATACCAGGTTTTTCTTTCTTTCTTAACAGAAATTCTCAAATGTCACCCTTGGGCCCAAGGCCAGACGTTAGGGATCCAGCAAACATGAAATCCATGCTTTAAAAAAAATCATAGTAGCCGGGCGGTGGTGNCGCACGCCTTTAATCCCAGCACTCGGGAGGCAGAGGCAGGCGGATCTCTGTGAGTTCGAGGCCAGCCTGGGCTACAAAGTGAGTTCCAGGAAAAAGGCACAAAGCTACACAGAGAAACCCTGTCTCGAAAAACCAAAAAAACAAAACAAAACAAAACAAAACAAAAAATCATAGTAAATCCTTGGAGCTGCTGGAGAGAGAGCTCAGCAGTTAAGAGCATGTATTGCTCTTCAGAGGACTCAGGTTCAATTCCCAGCATTCATATATATGGTGGCTCACAACTGTCTGTAATTCCAGTCCCAAGGGTCTGACACCTTCTCCTGGCCTTCTTGGGCACCAGGCATGTACATGGTGCACAGACATACATGAAAGCAAAACACCCATACATGTAAAAGCTTAAAATATATTTGGTTTTGGTTTTGTTTCTTTGAGACAGNATCTCTCTACATAGCCCTGGCTGTCCTGTAACTCTCTACGTAGGTCAGGTTGGCCTGGAACTCACAGAGATCTGCCTGCCTTTACCTCCCAAGTGCTGGGAGTATGCTACCACACTGGTGTAAATTTTTTTTTTTATAAATTAATTGAGAAATCCTCATCTAGTACAGCAGAAAGCTGTAAAAATCCATGTATGGCAGCCCATGATTATGAGTTTGGAGTCAGCCTGGGCTACATAGTAAGATTCTGTCTCAGACAGACAAAAAATAAATTGATAACAATAATAATAAGCAATTGTCAGATTTCTGAGGCAAGGTAAAGAGACAAAAGTCTGACCTTCAACAGACAGGACTATGTTTATTAGTTCACACAGCAAGGGGCAGNCTCTCTCCCATGGGAAATTATGGAGTCTGCCAAGGGTTGGGGAGCTGGCTGAGACCTTTTATGAGAGTAGGATGAGGGGCTTGGAAATGAGGAAGTTATTGCAGCCATAGCCGCATTTCTCTCCTGCAGCCTCTCCTTCCTGAGATTGTTCGCCCAAGGCCAGACATACTACCTTGGGAGACAGGCTGTCTCTACAGACATTCTTTCTGTGCTGACAGATATGTCTGAGCAAGGTCATCTGCAATATCACAGGAATCCCGTTTTACCACTAAGGCAGTCTANCAGCAATGACAAGTGAAATGAAGGATACTTATGAGAAACATCAGATGCTGAAACATTACATAATGAGCTGTCCTAGCCTTTCCGTGGGGTTCATGAACATGTTCTCTGTGACTTGCAAACAAATGTCTTCTGGGCTTTTAAATGGCACCAGCCAAAAATATGTGGGGTGTGAGAAGTCCTTCATGACAGACAGAAAGCCTTCCACATTAGGTCCTGCACTGGCTGTGTGTGTGTGTGTGTGTGTGTGTGTGTGTGTGTGTTACCCTGACAAAAGCAACTTGAAGAAGAAAGGGTTTATTTCAGCTCTCAGTTCATTGGTACAGTCTACAGTGGCAGGGTAATCAAAGAATCAGGAACCTGAAGCAGCTGGTCACATCACATCCGCAATCAGGAAACAGACAGAGATGAATGCACACTCAGCTCACTTTCTCAGAGAACAGTCCCTCTCACAATTAAGATGGATCTTCTCATATCAGTTAATGTAACCGGGATGATCTCCCAATTGCATGCTCAGAGGCTCATTACACCAGATGGTTCCAGGTTCTGTCAAGTTGACAGTTAAGGCTAACCATCCCAGTTAGGGACCTGGATCTCTAAGGTCTTGTAGATCAGGTTAAGGATTTGGAGATTTGGGACTTTATTCTAAAGACAATGGAAAGCTATTGAAGATGTGTAGCAGAAATGTGTTTGAAAAGATAACTTGGTTGCAGTGGAGAATGGACTGGGGAGAGGATGAGGAGACAGGAAGATAATTGGCAGCATCAATGATGCTGGTATTATGGACCAGAGTGTGGACAATGGGGCTGAAGAGAAGCAGATACTTAAAGGGCGATGTTAAGTAAATTGTCATGATTCGCTTAACAGGGAGGATGAGGCTAGAAGTGCGTCCGTGGTTCCTCCTAGGTTTCTGGCTTGGGCTTGCAGAAGGGAATAGAATGACTAACATAGCTATAAAATACCAGAAAAGGGATAGCATGGGAGGGGANTGAACAGGAAAGGTCAAGTCCAGANGGTGTGATGACGAATCTTTATTGTCAACCTCACTGGATTCAAAAATCACCTAGGAGACACACCTGTGGGTATGTCTGTGCTAGAGAAACTTAACTGAAGCTGAGGCAGGTTAGAAAGACAGGGAAAGGTAGGGTGCGGTGAGAAAGGAGAAGAGCTCCCATCCAGGAATCTAGTNGAAGCCTCTCATCAACAGAGAAGTGAGGTTCCAGTGCAATTAACAACAGCGTCAGGCCTTTCTCCCTTCTTGTTATAAACCTCCAATTTTCTAGGAATCTCACCAGAATGATTTAACAGTGAGGATTTCCCTGCACATCTCACCATCTNCAGGGAAAGAACATGTACTAAACTCCTTGTGCAACCCTAGTGGCTCCAGGTTTTATCTTATCTGAATGTAATTCTATCCAGGACATCTCCAGACCCACTGTATGACCTCACTTATTAAAGTGAGAACACAGCAGGTGGAGGAGGATTCTTAGCAATCTTTTTAGATATAACTTGAAAGCCACCAAAATGGTCTGTGTGGTTAATGTTAAGACACTTCATTATGATTTCCTTGAGAAGCCTATACACAGTTTGTCTTTCTTTCTGAACATCTCTCCTTCTCCTTAACCATCATGATGAAGCCTATGTTAAGACATCTTCAATGAAACCTCCGACCCTGCTTCAAACTGGCTAGACCTGAAATTCTCCCTTGAACTGAAGCTATGCATCCTGATTTGGCCTGAGTCAAGGTCTCTAAAACACTAAGGGAACTCCAAAGGCTGCTGAGAGGGTGGAGTTATGGCTCTCTCTTCATCACTGACACCTCGCTGTAAACCTTAGCTGTATCATCTGTTGGGCTGGGATCCTGGACTGAGTGAGAAGGGAGAAAGGATGGGTCTGAGGCGATAACTCAGTAGGTGAAATTTCGCTGCACAAACACGAGAGTCTGAGGTTGGATCACTAACCTCCATTAAAACTGCATGTGGCGCGTGTGTTTGCAGCCCAGTGCTGGAGGCAGGGACATAGATAGGAGATCTTGGGGGCTCATTGGCCGGCCAGCCGTGCTGAAATAACAAGCTCTGGTTTAGTGAGAGACCTGTCCCAAAAATAAAGTGGGGAGGACTGGAGAGATGGCTCACAGTTAAGAACTCATACTTCTCATGCAGAGGTCCCAAGTTCAATTCCTAGCACTCCAATCAGGTGGCTTACAACCACCTCTGATCCCAGCTCCAGGGAGATCTGAGGCCTCTGGCTTCCAAGGACACCTGCACTCACACATACACACAATTAAAAAAATAATAATAAGGAGCTTGAGAGATTGCTCAGCAGTTAAAAGCATTTGCTCTTATAGAAAACCTGGGTTCAGTTCCCAGCACACACCTGGTGGCTCACATCACCCATAACTCCAGTTCCAGGGATATAATAACCTCTTCTGACCTCCTTGGGTACTAGACACTCACACTGTACACATATACACATTCAGGCAAAACACTCATACACACAAAATAAGTAAATATAAAAAATTAAAATTAAATTAAATAAAAAAAAGCTTTCAAAAATAAAATTAAGAACAATAGAGGGAGATGCAGAATCAGCAAGATCCAGGTTCAAGGAGAGACCCTGTTTCAAACAATAAAATGTTGAGTGAAAGAGGAACACTCAGTGCTCACTTCCGGCCTCTATACTCACAAACACATACACACCCCACTCATGCACATAAAGGGAAAAAGGAGCTAGCAGAACCAGGAAGATGGCACAAATAGGTAAAAGTGCCTGTTGTGCAAGCGTGGATACCCTGAACCCGTGTGAGATGTGACATGTGTCTGTAATTCCAGCACTCCAACAGCAACAGATGGAAGAATTCCCCAGAAGCTCAGAGGCCAGCTAGACTGGAATATGCAGCACAGCCATGAGCAACAAGAGAGACCCTGCCTCAAAAACAAGGTGGAAGGCCAACAATTCCACTCAAAGTTGCCTTTTGACCTACATACATGCACCATCGTTTGTGGGCAGTCTCACACACAAACATGTACACACACATCATACACAAAAATAATAAATAATTTTTAAAGGAGAAAGCCATATGAACACCAGCATTCGTGTCTCCCTGTTTCTTGCCAGGAAGCAGTAATGTGACCAGCTGCTTCATGCCACCACAGCATGTCTTCCCCACCATGACCACTGTGTCCCCTGAATCATGAATCAAAATGAGTTATTCCTTCTAAGTCGCTCATTGTCAGGTACTTGTTCATGACAGTGAGAAAAGTAATTAATACAGANGGTCATGGCCACTCAGAGCACCTGTGTTGTCCTGTGATGATGCTGCTGTCACTGGGCCATCCGGGTATGGTAAAAGAAAAATGGAAATATCAGTAATGTGCCCCTAAGTTTTTTAATGAGCTTAAGCCAACTTATTTTGTCACTTGCATAGTCTACAGACTCTCAATGGGGTCCCTTCTGTGGACAATTAATTTTTAGCCACAGCAAGCACTTATCTCCCAACACACATTAACACTGCAGCATTTGGAGTTCCCACCCGCACTTGCTTCTCAGTCCTGTTCTCACCTTTCCTGCAGTCTCCACATCAGGGAGTCTTGGACTCTGCAGCTAAGACCTCCACTTTTCCTCCCTCTCCATCACTACCTACTCTAACCCATACTGGACTTCTGTACTGTGTGATGTTCCACCAGGCTGTAAGCACTACGAGAGCAGCCCCTAGAACAGCACCAAATGGGCGCTGGGTGATTCATGCCCAATGAAAGAATGAGAACAGTGTGCAGAAGAGTGTCCTGTGAGAATGCGTGGTGCTAAGTCCCCAGAGCTTATTTATTTCATGAGTGTATGGATCACAGGAATTTCTGAACCTGGGATCAGCCTTGGTAAGTGGTGATTGAACAAGGTGATTGAAACAAGCCAGCCAGTCCTGTGGGGACAGTCGCCCTACAGTGTGGCTCAGAGACACTGGGTGTAGCAGGGGTGGAGATGGGACAGCAAAGCCAACTTCCCTATTAAGCCTGACGTTTGATCATCAGATTCCCTCAGCCCACTCCATCTTTAGGTCATTAGAATAAAAGAGGTTTGTGTCCTCAGCCTTAGCCCCATCTTCCTTGAACCTGCTGCACCATGAGAACGAAGTGGAGGAAGAAGCACATGCTCAGGCTGAANCCCAAGAGAAGAAAGCTGAGGTAGAGAGGTCCAAGTAAACCAGCTTGTGCACCCACAGATGCTGAAGGAGCAGAAGGGATGCTGAAGGCGCAGATGCTGGTACAAGTTGTTGGACTGTGTGCGACTGTTGATAAAAGTCTCAATGACTGTGTGAGACTGTTGGTATAAGTCTCAATGGACATGGAACATCACCATCTGCTCGCAGAGACCACCTGAGACTTGACTGCCTTCATTACAACCAAAACAGTCCCACTGGCCCCCTGCCCTGGACCTGTGGCATTCTGGACTAGTTCTGTTCTCATGTGTGGCCAAGTGTGACTCGTGTACAATAAATCATCTTTCTCNCCCTCTCAGCTGGGAAAAAAAAGATGTTTGTGTCTAAGGATCCCAAAATATTTGGGGTAGTTTAAAGGACAATGATGTTCTAAGATATAAATAAAACATGGAAGCAATGCATCTAACCTAGTCAACAACAAGCAGGGAATATGGATGTTATATTATGATCCTTACGCCAAAATCCACAGANGCTAGGGTTTCAAGGTCAAGTTCATACTATGGGCTGGGCACTAATAAAGAGAAGGCAGCTTTGGCTTTGACTCATTTCCTGGTTATTTCAGATTCCTTATATACAACACAAGTGTTTTATTTTTAAAGGCGTGCACAATTAAAAAGAAAAACACAGGCTACTAAAGATGGAGATGTTTATGAAATTCCTTGGCAACCAGATACTTTGCCCATGATGACGCACTGACATACACATACATTTTGCCATGATGACACACATGGCAGCATTGTTGCACTTTAAAACAGAAACCTTTCCAATATAATGCATTGGCATCATCAATGTGATTGCCACCAATAAACAAGAAGAAAGGCATGAGTTGGAGTTGCCATGTGAATTCATCACGCTCAGTGATAATTTAGCATCATTTGAACTGCTACCAAGTGATGGGCAAATCCATCTCATTATGAGTCCATGGCCTTGAAGGAGAAACCAGCTCATCCTTCACTCTCCTTTGAACACATTGCTTGATTTGCTTCAGTGGTGTATGATGGTCTCTGATTCTTTTCTCCTGGTCCTTCAAAATCTCTAGGCTAAGTGGGTAAAGGTGCTTGCTGCCAAGGCTGATGACCTGAGTTCAGTCCCCGAGGCCTACAGGATAGGTGAGAACTAACTTTGTATGAGGTCCTGGCTTTAACACCCAGTTTCATGAAGGATATTCAGAACTAGGGCCTGACCTACCTATTTTTGCTTTAATCACTTTGCTTCCTACCTTTCTCCCTCTCCTAATCACCTAACTTGAAGGTCCACCTTGTACCTGTTCCTTCTGACAGCCCTTTTAACAGTCCTACACTACTACACCATTATTTGAAGTCATCTTAGCCCTAATGCACTGAGTTAGTGGCACAAACCCCATAGAAACTGGGCATGCCTCTGAAATCTGCACTCAAACTCAGAACCAAATTTGATTTATTTATTCAGAGATATTTTTCCCCCCTTGACAGAATCTTATAAGTTTCCCAGGCTGGTCTGGAACTCACATGTCTCCTGACTCAGCACACAAACATCCAGGCAAACATACACATGCATAACATAAAAATAAATACTTTTTCTTTTTAAAAAAGAAAAACAAAGAATTAAAAAAGGAAAGGAAAGGAAAAAGGCGTTGGGCACGTTTAGTGAGAAAGACATACTTTAGGAGACATATAACTGAGAAATAAGCCTTTGGGAGCTATGCAGACAATAAAGTTACAAGATAGGTAACTGGGATACCCACATTGTCTTTTCCATTTCCCTCATGTAGCTGAGTTTGGCCTCACACTCACTATGTAGCTAAGAATAACCCTGAATCCCTGGTTCTCCTACCTCCATCCCCCGAGAGCTAGGATTATAGGGGTACAATGTGTGCTACCTTTGATAGAGGCAGAAGAGTGGTAAAAATTGGGCCAGTTTTACAGCAAAGAAGGTGGAGGGGGCACTCTACATGGCGGGAAGCAATGTCAGTGTCTCTATGGAGATGTTCCATAGAGTTCCACAGTAGTGCTGTTCATATGTTCATGCAAGAGATATTGTAGCAGGAGCCAGAGGCACCACCACAGGGAGACTTGATGATATCTGTGATTCAGTTTCTGTCGCTAAGGACCTCAAGGTAAGCATAAACATCTTCAGTAACACTAGTCATTGGAAGAAACACCAACACAAGGCTTTTAGACATGCAGGTTAGAGTGAGACTACATCAGGCTGAAGTCACAGTGTGGCTCTGCAGTGACAGACATGGGTCACAGGAATACCGCCAGACCTTTCTTTCTCTCCTCCATACATTCTACCTGCAACCTTCTTACTCAGTTTTCATAGTTCTTCATCTCATTTAATGCCCATCAGATTCAAGCTGACCCAAGAGAAGAATGTTAAAGCTAGGTCCTACCAGTTCAGGAGTGGCAGCGAGACATGGAGCATGGACAATGCGTGGTAAGGGGCTGCATGGAGGCAGTGGAGCTAAGAGGGTAGCCACTTAAGAGTCTAAAATCAGGCCAGGTGGTGGTGGCCCACACCTTTAATCCCAGTACTTTGGAAGCAGAAGCAGGAGGATCTCAGTGAGTTGAAGGCCAGTCTGGTCTACAAAGCGAGTTTGAGGACAGCCAGAA
>LZPO01007944.1:555850-567848 GCA_001675575.1 Neotoma lepida
TGTGAGAATTCAAATGAAGAAGCATTTTAAGAATTGACATGTGCAGGACCCTGGATTTGATCACTGGCACTGAAACAAAAAAAAGGGGGGGTGGGGAGGGAGGAAAAACAGAAGGAATTAGGAAGCCTGGCCTGAGGAGACAGCTCAGTGAAGTGTTTGCCACAGCAGCATGAGGACACAGGTTAGATTCCTAGGACACAGCTATAACTCCAGCACCAAGAAAGTGATGACAATTGGGTCCTAAGGGTTTCCAGTTAGCCAAAAGAGTGAGTCCCAAGAGAGAGAGAGACCCCATCTCAAAAATGAGGTAGAGGGCAATCCAGGAAGACAACTGATCCAACCTCTGACCTTCACACATGCACAACCACACACATGTGCATACACACATACACTACACACAATTTTTATTTTTAAATTAAAATTTAAAAAAATAATTACATAGTGTAAAATACCATGATCAAAAGCAACTCCCTGTCACAGTCCTTCACTGAGGGAAGGAACTCAAGGCAGGAACTGAAGCAGGGACCCTGGAGGAGCACAGCTTACTGCTTGTTTTTTCATGACTTGCTCAGCCTGCTCTCTTATAACCCAGGATCACCTATACATGAGTGTCACCACCTACAGTGGGCTGGCCTCCCACATTGATCATTAATGGAGAAAATGTCCCACAGGCCAATCTGATGGAGACAATACCTCAACTGAAGTTCCCTCTTCCCAAGTGACTCTATTTTGTGTTGAAGTGACACAGACTAGCACAGGTGGTCCACAATGTCAAATGCTATAGGGAAGTTATAATGAAATGTAAACATTAAATAGTGTCTTATTGCATCTCAGAGGGTAATGTCAAAAGCAAATCACCTGTAAAAAGCATTATGACTTGGCATTGTTTAATGGGACCCAGAGTTTTATTCATCCTCACACCCATTTACTCACATAGAAGCTTCCAGAAGTGAGTCTACACAATTGGACTGAAAGTGAGTGCACACCCTAGCTGGAATAAAAATGAAAATTGACAACCAGGGTCAGCGGTAGTTTTGATGGAATGACCTCAAGTTTTAAGAGGTCTGTTGATTATTTTAGTTTCTATTGCTGTGATAAGACACCATGACCAAAAGCAACTTCAGGAAAAAAAGGATTTATTTGACTTCCANNTCACAGTCCATCATCCAGGGAAGTCAGGGCAGGAACTCAAGACAAGAACCTGGAGACAGGAACAGAAGCAGAAGCCTGGAGGGATGCTACTTACTGGGTTCCCCCTCATAGCTACTTCAGCCTACTTTCTTGTATCATCCAGGACCACCAGGGGTGGCCCTACTGGCAGTGGGCTGGGCATTCCCACATCCATCATCAAACAATAAAGTGCACCACAGGCTAGCTCACAGGTCATCTTAGTGGGGACATTTTCTCAACTGGGGTTCCATCTTCCAAAATGACTTCAGCTTGTGTCAAATTGACATAAAATTAGCCAGTACATCTGGTAACTGCTTTTTTCATGGCTGTATTGCCTCTGATAACACTGAAGATCTCAGCACCTCAGCAACGAGCAGAGATTTCTACTCTTTCCATCTGCCATTCCAGTTTTGTTTTGTTTTGTTTTCAAAGAGTTATGGCCTCACCCTTGGCTTTGGATTTCCTTCCTTCCTTCCTTCTTTCCTTCTTTCCTTCCTTCCTTCCTTCCTTCCTTCCTTCCTTCCTTCCTTCCTTCCTTTCTTTCTTTATTCTTTTAGACAAGATCTTACTCTGTAGCCCAGGCTGGCTTACACTTCACTCTGTAGCTCAGGTTGACCATGAACTCATAATTTTCCTGTCTCAGCTTTCAGAGTAGTAGGATTAGATGCATGAGACACTATGCTAGGCAGAACTGTATGCACTAATAGCATAAGTCTAGAATCAGACCATTCTAGAACTCAAATCTTGGGTTACTCTCATTGTGTGCCCTCTCAACTTCTTCACGGTATCTAATAACACAAGGTAAGTAGAGTATCCACTTGATAAGATTATTATAAATTAAATGAGATAGTATGGTCAAATTGTACTTAGAACAGACCAGTAAGTTCTTAATAATTGTTAGCAATGATTATTAAATACTTTACCAGAAAGGTTTTACATTTTGCCAGAATCTAATTTTATAAGCAGTGAAAAAAGTATTGGTTTTGATTGTTGGTTTTTTGAGACAGGGTCTTAGGCCAAGATGACCTCAAATTTCCTATGTAGCTGAAGCTGGCCGTGAGCTCTTTATTCTCCTGCCTCTCCGAATTCCCAAGTGCTGGGATTTTATGCACCACCAAGTCTAGCTAAAATAACAACAACAATAACAATAGTTTTTAATTACACTGTGAGAGTTCAATTTAAATCATAAGGCGAGGGCAGTGCTGTTTGTTGATCTAGAAAAAGCAGCTTCCACCTATGTGAAAGATTTGAGGTATTACTCCCTCCAGCTCTACCTACACAAACAGCCTCTCTCAATTTCAGCTATCTTCATAAATTTGGCCCTGAGAACCAGTCAGCATCTAGCTGTGGGTAGGGAGCCAGAGACCTTGGCAGTTGCCCCTGGCCTAAGCTCTGGGACCAAGCAGACATCAGGCCTTTCTGCATCCCACTCTGGGCACGGAGGTAGGGGTGAGGGGTGGGGGTAGTGTTACAGTGGAGATACAAAACATCATTAAACAGTAAGGCCACAACAAAGCCACACTCCCCACAGCCCAGTGTCAATGCTGGTCAGGCAGCAGTTGCCAAGGACCCTAAATACGCATTCCTGATNCCCAGATGGGATTCACTCTATCAACACAATTTCCCTTCTGGCAACTCTGGTTGCTAACAGAACATTCCAAGATCTTAAGGCTCTCCTTGTCCAGCTCCAGCCCACAGCAGGGCTTACATTCCATCTTCCAGGTTTGCCAGGAACAAAAGTAGCTTTCCAAACTCCTATCAACAAGAGACTCGTGGTCATTAACTGAGGGGATGCTTGTTACTACAAGAATTCCGTATGCTTTGGCAGTGAGAGGACTCCAGCTTGTGGCTGGCTGTGGCTAACAGAGTCGAGCTGACACAGACCAGTGTAACCTGTAGAGCCAGGAATGTTTCCAAAGTGCAGATGCATAGATGGGCAATTAGAGTGAGACCACTCCAGGCCATCAGTCCCCACTGCCTGTGACAACCATAGCTAGGCTTTTGCTTTGTTTTTCAGTTAAGTCTCTCTAGATCAGGCTAGCCTTGAATTCGTCACCCTCCTGCCTGGGGCTCCCTAGGGCTGGAATTTTAGGAATAGATATCGTACCTGGCCACAACTGGTAATTCTGNGAGATGGGGGTCTCAGGCTGATTCATAGCTAAGGCTGACCTTGAATTGCTGACCTTCCTGCCTCCACTTCCTGCCTCAGCCTTCTGAGTACTGGGATCACTCGCATGTGTCAACCCACTTGCAAATTTTTAAGATGGCTAAAGACCGCTTTCTAGATAACATAGGAATTCCTATGTATAATTTGATTAAACAATTGATTCACATAGCTATAATGCATTCAAAGACAAACATAAGACTAAGTAACTATGAGAAAATAAAAAGGGTTTAGACTTGAACCACCTACTCCAGTAGAACGGGAAGGACTAACTCACTACCGTGGAAGAAATGAACTAGGCTGCTACATTCAGCTCTATCTCCACTTATCTCTGTACAACCTCTTTTTTAAGACTTATTTTTATCTATGTGTATGTCTGTATGACGGTATGCAGGTGACCACAGAGGCCAGAAGAGGCTTTAAATCCTCTAAAGTTGGAGTTCCACATAGTTGTGAGCCAACTAAATGGGTACTGGAACCAAGCTTGAGCCCCTCTAAAAGAACAGAAAATACTCTTAACCACTGAGCCATCACTTCAGCCTCTGTACAACCTTTGCCTAATTTCTTTTATTTTTCATATCAAGCTACTGAAAGAGAGATATATAAAGTTGACTGTTTGATGTACCCAATCTAGAACAGTCTCCACACCACTCCTTTTTTCNTCCGGCAAAGACTTTTACCTTTGGCATTCACCATATTAGGAATGGCAGGTGTCTAGGGCAAATACACGGGAGTTAAGAGAAGAACATTCACTACAGATTATTTCCTTTTTTTTGTCTTTCTTTCTTTCTATGATTTCTTTATTTTATGTGTATGAATGTTTTGCCCATGTATATGTATGTGTACCATATATGTGGCCAGTGCCCTCGGAGGTCAGAAGAGGACATCCCCTGGAACTGGAGTTACAGATGGTGGTGAACTATCATGTAGGTGCTGGGAATCGAACCCTGGTACTCTGAAAGAGTAACAAGCTCTCTTAATCGCTGAGCCATCTCTCTAGCCACAAGGATTATTACTTAATGGAACAGAATGTCGCTTTATTAGAGCTTTAAGATGCAGACCAATGAATTCCCTTTGCTGAGCAACAAAACAGTCCAGAAGATTGTGAAGCCAAGAAAGGAGCAGAGAAACATTCCAACATTTAGAACAAACATGTATTTTCCAAACCTGGCATCTCTCTCTCTCTCTCTCTCTCTCTCTCTCTCTCTCTCTCTCTCTCTCTCTCTCTCCCCTCTTTTGCAACAAACCCTTTCAATCTGTTTGCTTACAGAAGGGAAACCCACTTCACAGACCCATGAAAGGAATAAATAATCTGTCCCTAGGATCAGTTTAAACGGACTTTAACTCCTCATAAAGGCTCATCTTCACAATATGCATACACATAAGAAAGTGAATGATTCTTTCTGTATCAAGCAATCTCTAATAATACAGCCAAACAGTGAACTACTCAAATGTGTTCTCAGTTTTTGTTGTTGTTTTGTTTTTGAAGTTGGCTTCATTATGTAGCTCAGGTCCTCTGAAACTCTCAATCTTTTTGTCACCATGCCCTGGGTGCATGCTGAGTTACTACTATATCCAATTATTGATAGAAAATAGACACTGTTCCATACAGGCATAAAGCAGACCACTGAGGAAAACTTCAGAACTTTAGTACTTTGCTATACTCAAAATACTCCCATCTTGGTGTATATGGAACAGCTCAGTACATGGCATCAGGGAACTGCTTTAGCTGAAAGATATAAGGATGGTGTGAAGTGTGCTCCAGCATTCACACAAGGCAGTCTAGAAATGACACCAGTTTAAAAAAACAAAAACAAAAAAACAAGCTGGGCCTGGGGGCACACTCCTTTAATCCCAGAACTCAGGAAGCAGAGGCAGGCAGATCTCTGTGAGTTTGAGGCCAGTCTAGTCTACATAGTGAGTTCCAGGACAGCCAGGGCTACATAGGGAGANAACGTATTGCTCCCCGCCCCCNAAAAAAGAATCAATGTCAAATTAAACCAAGATATGGCCCAATTACAATTTATAGGAGAAGAAAACAAATATAGAAACAGCAGCCCCTCCCCCTCGTGCCAAAATTATATTGCCTCAGACACATGGCCATCATTGGGAAGCATAGGGGTTGTACAAATGTATAACATTAAATAATTTAAAAATACAGACAAGGTTTCTTGGGTTTGGTCACAAAGACTTTCTAGCTCATTTTTAAGGATAATTTAGGAAGAAATTGAATAAATTAGAAGTACTTTCTTAAACAAAGCTAACAGGGTCTTAAGCCCCTAGAGTCAAAATGCGACGTATCTCTACCATTACACAATCTTATAGGGCATCAGCTTTCCAAAGTCTAAATACTTCCTTCACACGTCTCTATTTGCCCCCTCTCCCCAAATTAAATTACAGGGTTTCTTTCCAAGTCAAGTGTTATACTCTGGCAAAGTACCTTCAGGACAAATAGGCTTAATCATCCAGATAATCCACAATTCAAGACTCCATTTCCCAGTTTAAAAAATCAGCCTAGTCTTTCTATTCAGGACTCCCCCATCTTACTTACAAGGATCATGTAAAACACTAGAGGAGAGAATCTCCACCGAAGGAAAAAGACTAGAAATTCAAACTTGACCCCTTGAAAAGAGCCATAAGAGACTCCCATTCAGACACTTACTATTCTTATTATCTTCTAAATGTGATGGTTAAATAACATTAAATGTAAATATAGGCAGTAATTAAATAACACATTTTAAATAAATAAAATTATGTCGTCTGGAGTTTTCAGAGAATAGAGAAAGATGGGTTGTTCTGGTAAGTTCACATTCTTTTCTGTACCAGTTTCTACAAGGAACGGGCAACACTGCCCTCTACAGGGCCTGTGGTGTTCCATCTCCTAGTTCATAGGGGACGGAGTAACTGGCTTTACATGCACACAGCGTAGTCTTTAGCTTCTGGGCCAGTCCATCCTGGGCTGTGAGTGATTCTGAAGATCACAAGCCCCTGGAGAGACTTTGAACAAGTCTATTAAAGGGAGTCAGGTTAGCTTTTTTGTTGGTTTGGTTTGGTTTTGGTTTTTGAGATCAGAGTCTTATAATCCTGGGTGGCCTTGAGTTTACTATGTAGCCAAGGATATCCCTGAAGTCCTGGTCCCCCTGTCTCCATCTCCAAGTGCTAAGCTTCAGGTATATACCGCCACACCTGGCTAGAAATGAATATTTCTTGCCATAATTTTCAAACATTGTGGGGCATTAGAATGAGGCAGTGATGGGTCTCATATCTAGTGTCTGATTTCATAAATCTGAAACATTTATGTTGAAGCCCAACGGTTTACCTTTCTCACAAGCTCCCAGGTGATAGTCAGGAGCCAGGCCAGAAACCTCATTTTGTGACCTAGACTCTGTGCTTGTCTCAACACTTCACAGTAGGGTGAGCTCTTACGCCTGTCTGTGTTTCACTGAACAACAAACCAAGTCTTAGCAAGATAAGGTGGCTAAGACCCACGATATCGACAAAACCTGTAACAGATTGAGGACAGTTTAACTCAAAGGCCGCTGCTCTCCGCTCTATGCTACCAGCTCAGCCATTGAAATTGTTAGGGACTTCATTTCTCCCCCTCAGCTTCTTTATGGAAGCAGAGGAAGTGGGTTTGAATTCAAGTGACTCTTTGGGTGGCTTTCCTTCTCAGGGTACCTGCAGGTGTAGATTTGAAGCCACTCTGGAAAAGTCTATGCAATAGTCAGGCTGGGTCTGTGAGTGGATAAACCNACGGGGCGGGAAGAGCAGGAGTCAGCTCCCAGGCCCCGTCTGCGTCTACAACCCCTACAAAGACAAAAGCGGGTCTTTCTTGTTCTGGATTCTGGAGTTCTGTGTATCGGGAACTGCAGAGGCAAAGTTGTAAAGCAAAAGTCTCCTCTGGCCAACCTTTTGAGAATCTCAAGATTCTAGTAAGAACTTACAGAGGTCCCAGAAGGGGACACCTCTCTCCAGATCCCAGCTCAAACCATCAAGGTCCCCCTCCGCTATAACTCTGCCCAGCTGTGTGCAGTCAGAAAAGGATTTTTGCACACACACACACACACACACACCCGCCAAAGTGAGTGGTTTAGGGTCACATACTCCATTGGGATTACACAAGTGAAAAAGTCCCTCACACACAAGGAGTTGAGGACCGACACCCTACTAGTACAGTTTCTGTCATCCTTTGCACTCCACCTATGTGGCACTTCCGCGTGGATGCTATGGATGCTACGGATCTAGAACATCCCATGTAGGTAAAGGATGTCCTTAGAAAAACAACGCTGCATCCTGATCAGCGGAGATCCTGAGGTTGTGGCCGCGGCCAGCCTTGCTGCAGAGCCGGACCCGGGACTCCAGCTGCTCACTAAGTTCATCCAGGGCGCCGGTGCAGGACTCCAGGCTCTCAGACAGTTTTTGAATCTTGGCCTTCAGCACAGCCTGGCTGACTTTGGTGGCCCCCTCGGCACGCCTGGGGATGAGGAAGCCCCGTGAGCCGAAGAAGACGATGAAGTACACAGAGTTGTACAGGGCCATGGAGGCGTCCCTCCCGCTCTGCAGCAGCTGGCGGTCCCCGCGGCCCTGCCACTGACAGAAGAACTCCAAGCAGCTCAGGAGCTCGCGCATCTGGTCCTGACAGGTGGCTGCGATCTCCTGCACCCTCCGCACCTCCCGGGAATTGCAGAAGATCACAGAGAGGTCGGACGTGATGGTGACTGCCCCTCCAGCGGTGGCCACCCCTAGGCCCACGGCCGACGCCACGAGCGAGGCCCCCAGGGTGACCGGGCTGAGTGACAGCCCCACGATGGCAGCTACTGCACCCGCGGCGCTCAGAGAGCTGCCCGCCACGTTGGCCGCCAGGGAGCGCCGGCGTAGACGCTCGAGCCTCCGGGCCACTTCGCGCAGGCGCAGCACTTGGCCGTGCAGCCTGCCCCGGCGGTCCAGCAGCAGTCCTTGGAAGCGTCGCAGCGCATCCACGCCTTGCGGCTCCCAGGCCGCCAGCCTCTCCATGCCCTGTGGGGACACAGACACGCAGTTAGCCCCGGAGTCTCCGCGCCTGCCACTGCCCCAGCCTAAGAGCTGGCCGGTGCACCAGAGGGAGCCTTCAAAGATTAAATAGACCGTAGGCTGGAGGTGTATCTTAATGGTAGATCACTTGGCTAGCATTCAACCCCTATATTTACTCCCAATGCTGCAGAAATAAATACATGAGTAAATAAATAAATATCCGTTACTACCACTCAGGGCGGGGGGACGGTGCGGTAGGTTACCATTGGGTCATGTGTCAAGTTTTCAAAAGCTGGCTCTGGAGTCTGGGACAAGACATACAAGTTTTCAGAACCCGTTAACTGCTCATGCAAATAGAGATTACGCTGTCTTCTGCTTTTCTCCCAGGGAATAGAATCTATGACCCTCATCCTCTGGTTAAATAAGGTTTAAGCGTAAAGGTGGAGACAATTAGAAGGTTGCTTCAACACCAAGACTTTGCTCTGTCTGCAAAATGACCCTTGGGCTTGAAGGTGTAGCTCAATGGTTGAGCCACTGCCTGGCAAGTGCAAAGCTCTGGGTATGACACCCCCATCCTATCCCCCCAAACAAGAACCATGAAAAAGAAGAAAATACTTTACAAGTGGCAAATTGGGCACATAACAAAAGCTTTTCATATGTGGAGACCTGCATCCTAGGGACTTAAGATACAAGCTCGCTCTCTCTCTCTCTCTCTCTCTCTCTCTCTCTCTCTCTCTCTCTCTCTCTCTCTCTCTCTCCCCTTCCTTCCCTCTTGGGAAACAGAGGATCATTGAGAGTTCAAGGCCAACCTGGTTTAAATATTGAGTTCTAGGCCATCCAAGGCTACATAACAAGAGCCTGTTTCAAGGCAAAAAGAAAAAAGAAAGGGGGTGGAGGGATAGCAAACATCTAGATGTGTATAAGAGACAGGTTCTAGGCCATCCAAGGCTACATAACAAGAGCCTGTTTCAAGGCAAAAAGAAAAAAGAAAGGGGGTGGAGGGATAGCAACTCCTTGCATCAAGTTGGATCCTCTTTCCTCCTGCCATCCCTCTCCTCTCTCCACACACATAACCAAAACCTTTGAGGTATATTATCTATCAAACTGAAGAAACTATTCTTTCTAGCAAGGCTAGCCTGAGCTACATAGTGAATTCAGGGTTAGCCTGGGTTACATGAGGAAACCTTGTCTCAAAAAGAAGGTGGGGGAAAGGTTAGGGCAAAGGGGTGTGGGAGAAGGAGAGGAAAAAGAAGCAACAAAAACAAATTATGCTTGAAAATGCCAAAATAAACCCTAATACTGTGTTAATGGAAATAAATAAATACCTAATCTTTCTAAGTCAGCTGCTTTTCTGAAGCCACTCTCTTCTGCCAGANTTCATGTTTTTAATCAGTTCTAAGATATAATTTGCTATTTATTCTAATTTAGGACCCTAAGGTCCTCAGACATCTTGATCTTTGGTGGAAACTTAATTAAAACTAAATCACATCCAGTTAATGCTATGTCTCTTCATTACAAAAGTGTCATTAAAAAAAAGAAAAAAGACTAACCAATGGAATAAAATAAATAGCCAAGTCCAGTGTGGTGACACACACCTCTAATCCCAGGACTTGGGAGGCAGAGGCTGGACCTTTGAGAGGCCAATCTGGTCTAAATGATTTCTAGGCCACGCAAGGCTACAATAACAAGTGCCTGTCTCAAGGCAAAAAAGGAAGTGGATAGTGGGGACAGCAATTCTCTGAAGGCATCCTTGGGTCATAAAAGTGACTAAAGGAGACAGTTCATCTGTCCTGGTTGCCAGAGACCCTCATTTTCATACTCACTCTACTTTCTACCATTCAGAACTTCTTAGAAAGAGCATATCAAAACTGAAGGAGCATATCAAAACTGAAATATCAAGGCAGAAGTTATTAAATATTTTCATCTCTGTCCATTTGTTGTTGCTTTTTTTAAAGACAGGATCTTATTGAGTCCAAGTTGACCTCAAACCCCTAATCCTCCAGCTTCCACCTCTGGAGTAACAGGATCCCAGGCTTGCATCAGCACTTACAACCAGAACTCATCTGAATTTATTAAGATGGAGGATTTTAGAGGCAGGCTGCAAATTCAGCCAATGCTTCCCAGGGCCCTATGAAGAGCACTGGTCTCCTGACTCAGGGGTCCTACTGTTCTTGTTGGCCTCCATGAGCCATCTGACTAGTAAGAAGTTTTCAGGTAAAGAGAACGAAGGAGCAAAAGTCGCTCCAAGTTCACGATGGCCCAAGAGCTGACCCCCGTGTCACCAATTCCATTTCAGACCCATCCCCTTGGACTCCCCACTTACCCTTCACTGTGGCCTCCAGGAAGAAAAGTAGGAGGCCGTTTCTGGATGAGCATGCTTTATAGTTCCCAGGAGCCAATGACAGCTCTGGGAAAGCCTTGTCTCATTCTGAGAAGTTGCCGTTTCCTGTCCTGACCCCTGCTGCCTTCAGCCAGGATATGACATGTTGGAAAATGAGCCGCTAGCAAAGCACATCCCGTATTTAGGAAACGAACATTGTGTGTTCGCTTTCCCCTCCAAACGCAGGAAGAGAACCACAGGCTCTTCCCCAACTTGAAACAAGTGCTGTCATCTCCCAGTGGGGATACCCTGCCTTTCCTCTCCTGAGAATAGCTACTGACGCCATCGGGAGGCTTTCCCACATGCCCCAGGCTGCCCAATTATAGTGTTTCTTTGAGAAGACTCCATCAGAGAATCATTTTTTAAAAAGAAATAGGAGGGACTGGAAAACTCGATTACAATTGATAGAGCCACTCATGGTCCTTTTCAAAGAGCTTTGTGGGTCTGTGAGTAGCTGAAGCATATGACCCATGGGGGGGGCAGCCAGCACCAAGGAGCGCCTAAGAATGCAAGGCCACACCCACAGGAAGTGCTGCGTGCAGTTTGGGGCATCTCCAGCTGTGGAGAAGACACAGGCGGTCTCAGAAAGGGCATACACTGAGGGCCAAGTGCGTCAGAAAAATCACTGGGGTCAAGCTGCACACCGAGCTAATTATACACTTTCCATGCAGCAGAGAGATGATGGCTTCCGGGGTTTTCATCTGAAGCATGAGCTGGGCTCACATGATGGTTAAATGCGTGGATTCTATCCTCAGGTTCCTCATCAGGGCAGTTATCTATTACAGATAGTACAGGCAGGAAAATGAGTACATCTTCTGTGCGCTTGCACAGACCAGATTGTGGAGATACACCATAGCGATCTATCCCTGAAGCAGTCAGAGGCGGGTGGAGCTCAGTCGGAAAACTAGTCATAAGGCGGGCACTCCCAATACAAGATCCTTTGTCTGACACTGTGGATTTCAGATTAGTAAGGCCAAACTGGTTTTCACTTAATGATCCATGTCTCTGGCTGAGGGTGTAGTAGATTAGCGTGCAGGAGGCCCTGGATTTTACCACCCGCATCCCATAAATTCACCGTGGTGGCCCACATCAGTAATCCCAGCCCTAGGAGATAAAAGCTTGAGGGTTAGACATTCAGGGTCATCTCAGATACATAACTAATTAGAATCCAGCCTGGGCTATGTGAGACTCTGCTTTCAAACAAACAAACAAACAAACAAAAAACCAAAACCTCCCTGGGTCATCTGGAGTCTTTTGTTTNNNTNNNNTGNNGT
>LZPO01007944.1:585425-599430 GCA_001675575.1 Neotoma lepida
GAGCAGGTGAAAGGGCTTGTTGCACAAACCTGATGACCTGAGTTTGATCCTCGGAACTCACCTAATGGTGGAAGGGAGATTTGACTCCACAAAGCTGTCCTCCACACAAGTGCCCCTGCACATGAAGGAACACAAATTAATTAATTAATTAATAATAAATAAATGTAATTTTAAAAAAATTTAAAGATAGGAATGGTGGGTGGGACATAACTTTAATATCAGTACTCTGGAGGCAGAGGCAGGCAGATCTCTGTAAGTCCTATGCTAACATGACCTATATATTGAGTTGCAAACTAGCCAGGGATACATAGTGAGACCCTTCCTAAAACGAAGAAACAAAGCCACAATTCCTAGAAAGGAGCTCAAGCAAACTCACATATACAGGAGGGATGGGGAGATGGCTCAACAGTCAAGAGCACTTGCTACTCCATCATAAGGACTGGAGTTTGGATCCCAGCACTCACGTAGCAAGTGGTAACTCCAGCTCCAAGTGACTCATGCATGCACAGGCAAATATAACACCCCCACACACACATGCACACACATGCACACATACACACACAAATAAAATTAAATNTTAGTATATAGCCAAACCTTAAAATTTTCTTTTAAATCACATAACAGATTCAAGGGGCCTAGCATGCATGAACCAAGCAAGTGGTTCATGCTTCTAATCCGAGCACTGGGGAAGGAAAAGAAGAGGAACTTCTGTAACATTGAGACCAGCCTGGGCTACACCCACAGAATCAATATCAAACTGTCAAAGTCAGTGACAGAAATTGTGTCCTCACCAAGGTGCTGGCTGACCAATGTCCCGAATGTATTGCCTATGAATGCAATGCCAGTTCATGGAGATATGCTAACCAGTAAGTTAACTTCAGGACTGTGGAAATGTGCATGTTTCTCTGGGAGAAATCCACCGGAAAGTGTGACAAAGTGTCTTCTTGCAAAGTTCAGAAATGTCCAACAGCAGCATCCCCCATCAGCATATCTCATCTGAAGAGCTGTTCTTTCCCNTCTGTTCATTTCCATNTTCCTGTTAAATCCTAGGAGTCAGTACCACCGCTGCAATGAATGTGAATTCTGCCTGCTAAGGCCTCCACAGTTGTCCTACCTAGACTATGCAGACAGCCTGCAAGCCCCACACACTGTGGGGAGGTTACAGGTGTGCCCTGCCACACCTAGCTTTTTAAGTGGGTGCTAGATATTCGAACTCTGGTCTTCATAGTTGCACAACAAGGGCTCTTACCCACTGAGCCTTCTTCCCAGCTCCCAAGTCACTGATTCTTAAGCCTTGTGAATTCAAATTGAATTCATCTACCCTTTCCTCCTCTGCCCTTAAGGATAACTCAAAACAATATAAAAGAAAATTTAAAATGAGGGCTGTTTGTTTACTTATCTAGACCTAGCACTAGCTTTATTGAAAGTGAATCTCTTGTGATTGCTCTGTGGTCCATGAAGAGCCAAGCTGTCCCACAGTTAAACAAACAACAAAAGCCCCAGCAAATTCCCTTCTCCCTAATATCTAAAAAGGCAACACGTGAAAAGATGCCCCCCATAACTGAACCCCTGCCCAACTTGTAATAGATTAAGGCTTTCCCACCCTGCTGACCCCTGCTAAGGCCCTAGCACGGCCCCAGTGGCCTTGTCAAGGCCCTCCAAACTGCTGAATGGCTNTTCCAAGGTCTTTTCCCCAGGCCACAGCTGTCACAAGCTGACTACACCATCATAAAAACCTACCTGGCCCAAGATAAACCTATACAAACTGCCAGCCTGAGATAAACATCCCTCACATGAAAGGGAAGNCTCCAGGACCAAGGCCAATTTCTGGCCTCTCCAGAACCCTTGGTCTCTCTGTGTTTATTCTCTTGCTTCTCCCTAATTGTGTTTATTTCTTACTTATCAATTTTCTGACCAATACACCAAATCCTGGAACGTTGACAGGGTGCCTAGTGAACTAATTNCACCCCTCCTCAGAGTTCTAAACAAAGCCAAACAAGACAGAGGGATGGAAGGAGACGCCAGATCANTGTTTATCCCTGATGGAGCTGGGTTGCTGAACATAGTTTAATGTGAGAATCAGAAGTTTCCCAGCATCATGCTGATAAGTAAGATTCAGTGGTCTGAAGCTCTATTGGGAAAGAGCCCCAAATCTGCCAATTAAGCCACCACTAGCCCAAGGGCAGAGTTAGGAAAAGGGGGTCATCGGGGAGAGAGCCAGGCTTATACTAACACAACACAACTCTCTTTACCTAGGACAGTCTCTTGATTTGTTTTGATTTGTTTTGCTTTTGAGACAAGGTCTCATATATCTCGGGCTGGCCTTGCCTTAAACTTGACTGTAGCGGAGACTGACCTTGAACTTCTGATCCTCCTGCCTCCACCTCCTGAGTGCCGAGATCACAGTTTTGAGCCACTACATGNTTTATGGGGTTCTAGGGATCAAACCCAGGGCTTACTGCTTATGAGGCAAGTACTCTGGTTTGTTTTTGGTTTTTTATTATTGTGTTGGATGTGTGTATAGGCACAAACGTACCACAGCACAGGTGGGGGGAGCAGAGGACAACTTGGTGGAGTGGGTGCTCTCTGGAACTAGAACTCAGGTCAGGAGAGTTACTCCATAAGTGCTTACCCTCTGAACCATCTACTTGGCCCTTGGTTGGTGTTTTGGACTTTGTTGTTTGAAACAGGGTCTTACTGTGTTCATGAGGCTGGTCTAGAATTCCATATATAGGCTGGGCTGGTTGTACTATCTCTCACTGAAAAACAGTTTTTGTTTGAATATCCCGTGCCCTTCATGGCTATTAACCCTTGTGCATTCTAAATAAGCATCCTATCACTAACGTATANCCCCACCACCTCGAAGGCGTTTTACTTATAATAGATACATCTGTATTATTTCACTATAGTTAAATCTTTTCACTAGCCAGACATGGCTACAGTGGCCTGTAAATCCCAAGATAGAAGAGGACAGACAGGAGGAGTGTGGAGAGGGAAAAAGAAAAGGAAAAGTTTGCTTGAGGCCAGTCTGGGTTCCACAGTGAGACACTATTTCAATCGCTCCATTAACTAACTAAATTAATTAACTAAAAGAGAATTTCCTGAATGGTCATGGGGAGGCCAACTGACACCACTAGGAGATATCAGACGTGCCACTGGCAGCCTTGCTGTACCCAGGCAGGCACCGAACTCTTGGTAATCCTCCTGCCCCAGCTCCTGAGTTCTGAGATTGCCGGTGTGCACCACCCTACCCAACTTGAACATTTAAAGAAGCAAAGAGAATGTGAAAAGCAAGAAAACTTCCTTTAAACGATAATTTGCATTTCTTTCTCTTCCTTCCAAGACTATGGAGCTAGCCCATGCCTGCTTCCTCCTCTACACACCTTCCTTCCCTTCTCAAGCTTCCTGCACATTTCCCTTCTAAGCGTCACCCTCTCCTTGCATTGGNAAGAGCCTTTTGGACTCCTCTCAGCATTTTGGTTCTCCTCACTGCCAATGACCCTGCTTAATTCAACAAAGGCGCTCTAGAGAGCACATGGTACAGAGCTCAAATTCTTCTTGTAGACAATAGAGGTGTTAGCAGGGCATCATTTTAACACGTTTCCTCTGTCACACAGGCATAAAACAAAATTCCAAGTAGGCCAGAACTCAGTGGGGAAGAAAAGGCAACGTCAGGGTCACTCAGGAATGGGATCTAGGCAGACACAAGTTTGCTGTGGTGATGGTGAAGACATACCAGAAATGTGAATCTTGAGTTGATGAGGCAGGCACTGCATAAAGCCAGATTCTCAATTCGGCTGGGGCCCCTCTGTAGGCCAGGAGCTGAGGAAGGATCACCAGAGGTGCTGGGCATGGGCACAAGATGAAGAGTGGGGAGTAAAGGCGTTCCATAAATACACAGCAAGCATGGAGCCCACTGACAGTGACAGATTCTGGAAATGACAAGTAGAGACATCTAACCAACCCCCTAAGCCAGAGCCGAGGAATCAAGAATCCAAACAGCAAAAAAAAATAAAATAAAATAAATTAAAAAAAAGAATCCAAACAGCTCCTGACTCGACACCTTTCATTCACATTTAAGAATCTCACCAGCCTTCTATGTCTGTAAATTCCACATGTGTGGGTTCAGTCAACTGTTGGTGGGAAACATTTGAAAAATATTTGTAGCTGCACTGAACTAGATTTTTATTCTTATCCCTTAAACAGTGCTGGATGACCATATAGCATTTACATTATGGTGAGTATTACACAGATATATACACATAAATAAGATAAAAATGCATCTTAAAAACACACAAACAAGCTTTTTCTTCTTTTTCTAGAAAATACTAAATGGTGGCTGATGCCAGTGCAGTGGGAGGGTCCGGAGGACCTGGGGATCCAGGATTAGGAGGTTGCAGTAGCTTCTGTGAAGGATTCAGCAGAGGTCTTAGAGGCTGCAGTCATCGTCAGGTTGTGATTGGGTCGTAGTCACAATGGGGCTCCTAGAGGTAAAGCCAAAGACAGGGAGTGGATACTTGTCACCAAGCTGGGCCACCTGGTTAAGGACATGAAGATCAAGTCCCTGGAGAAAATCTACCTGTTCTCCCTGCCCATTAAGGAATCCAAGATTATTGGCTTTTTTCTGGGTGCATCCCTAAAGGATGAGGTTCTAAAGATCATGCCAGTGCAGAAGCAGACTCTAGCTGGCCAGTGGGCCAGGTTCAAGGCTTTTGTTACTATTGGGGACTACACTGGTCATATTGGTCTTGNTGTTAAATGCTTCAAGGAGGTAGCCACTGCCATCCCAGGGGCCATCACCTTGGCCAAGCCTTCCATTGTCCCTGTGCGAAGAGGCTACTGGGGGAACAAGGTTGGCAAGCCTCACGCTGCTCCATGCAAAGTGACAGGTCCTGTGNCTCTGTATTGGTGTGTCTCATCCCTGCCCCCAGAGATATTGGCATCGTCTCTGCTCCTGGGCCCAAGAAGGTGCTGCTGATGGCCAGTATTGGTGACTGCTACACATCAGCCAGGGGCTGCACTGCCACCATGGGCAACTTTGCCAAGGCCACCTTTGATGCCATCTCTAAGACCTCCAGCTACCTGACCCCTGACCTCTGGAAAGAGACTGGTGTTCACCGAGTCTCCGGATCAGGAATTCACCGATCATCTTGTGAAAACCTGCACCAGAGTCTCTGTTCAGAGGACCCAGGCTCCAGCTGTGGCCACCACAGAGGGGTTTTTATACAAGAAAAATAAAGTGAATTTAGTCTGTTAAAACACACACACATACCCCAAAAAGCTTTCTGTTAGCTTCCTAGACAGGGAATGTTTGCCAGTGTGCATTTTTTCTCTTGTGTTAGAAGTCAACCCTGTCACCACCACAACCAAGATACTGGATAATTCTACCAGCCCAAGTGTCTTAGGGTTTCTGTTGTAGTGATAAAACACCAGGACCAAAAACAACTTGGAGAGGACAGGGTTTATTTCAGCTTACAGTCCATCATCAGAGCAAGTCAGGGCAGGGACCTGGAGGCAGGACCTGAAGCTGAGGCCATGGAGGGTGCTGCTTACTGGCTTGCTTCATGACTTGCTCAGCCTGCTTTCTTCTGTAACTGAGGACTACCAGCCTAGGGGTAGTGGCACCCACAGTGTGCTGGGCCCCTCCCACATTAATCATTAATCAAGAAAACACACCACAGGCTCACCTACAGGCCTTAGCAGATACATGCTTTTGATCAGGGCCTTCTCTGCCTTGGAAAAATGAAACGTTTGAGAAACACCAACACCAATGTGGACTCAAAACCTGAAAGGGGCAAGTCTTCTTTGGGAAATCCACACCCTAGTTCTCGGTTGTTTCACTTTCTTCCTTCACACCTTCCTCTCTCTTAACCCTAGGGCTTCAATTCCCCGTGAAAATCTAAGAAACTCCAACTCTACCCTAAAAACCTTTAAAATTCCAAAAATGAGTCAGACTAAAACTGCTGTGAGCTCAGCATGCTTCTCTTACAAAATGCCCTTCATCCTCTGAGAAGGGATTTCCCAAGCCTGCTCCTCCGTCCCTAAGGAAAATGACAACCACCATTTTCTTCTCCTCACAGCCACCTTGTAAAGGGATGTCATTCTCTCTGCCTCAGGAGAGACTGGAGCCAAGAGACATATAGATGTGCCCTTTAGTCTTTAAACTCAGCGGGGCTGTGAGTTTGTTGTTTTTAGTTATATTTATTATTATTACTATTATTATTATTATTATTTTGTGTGTGTGTGTGTGTGTGTGTGTGTGCCCACACGTGCATAGAATCCAGAGGACAACCTTTGGGAATTGGTTCTCTCCCTCCACCACGGGGGTTCCAAGCAGCAGGTTGTTAGCTTTAGCAGTAACCTCCTTCACCAGCTGAGCGTCTCACCAGTCCTCTGCTTATTTCACTTACTTTTGTTTTGTTTTTGTTTGTTGNGGTATTTTGTGTGTGTGTGGTTTGTCATTTGTTTGATTTATTACTGTTTGACATTCAGAGACAGGCCCTTCATGGGGCAGAGCCCTGTCCATCCAGTAAGAGACGGTGTAAGGAATGGCCCCTCCCCACGGCAGGCTCCACGAACTACAGTGATTTGAGGCAGCTTGTGCAGCATATCCCCGTCTCTAGACAGTTAATGCTGGTACAGAATGTTTGTTTTTCTGGAAACAAGTACAGAGCTGGAGATGTGGTTCAGTTAGCAGAGTGCTCACCCAGCATGCACAAAGCCCTTGGTTTGATAAACGGGGCACACCTTTAATTTTGGTACTTAGAAGGTGGAGGCAGGGGGATCAGAAGTTAAAGGTCATCCTTGGATACACAATGAATTGCAGACTGGCCTGGACTGCATGAGACCCTGTCTCAACAACAAAAAGAGACTATAAAAGATATCAGTNTATCATTTTTCAACAAAATGGCAGGGCATTGCTGGCCAGAAATATTTAATCACCATAAGGTCTTTCAGTTTGGCAGAGTGAAAGCATAAATGTGGGATCAAGTGTCACCCGGAGACAGTTGGCCTTGTTCTCCTCCAGATTATTTATAAGAGTGACAGGTCAGCCTCGGAGCCACACAGGAGTCAGCAAGACCTTAAATTGCCCTTGTTCAGCTGCTCACTGTGACCCTGATCTTCATCAGGGTTAAAATATGGATCAGCAGCTTAGCTGCCTGCATACAGCACCTCATAAACGGCAGCTATTGTTATCATTTAAGTGGAGACAGAGAATGTGTGTGTAGCGAATTGCACGCTTCTGTTTACTTTTTCCTGTGTGCAGATCTTAGCAACATGCAACCCAGGAAGCACAGGGAAGTATCATTCAGACTCTAATATTTGAAGCTGGGCATGGTGACACAAGCCTGTAAACTTAGCTGATGCAGGAGGACCACCAAGAGTTATGGGCTACATAGTAATTCATCGAAGGACTGAATTTAAAAGAAGAAGAAGGAGGAGGAGGAGGAAGGAAGGAAAGAGAGAGAGAGAGAACAACCACAAAAAAAGGAGAAAGAAAAAAAAAGAAAGAAAATTACCTTGAATAAATTGAAGGTTAACTCATGTTACTAATAAACTCCGTTGGCAGAAGTGTAGAAGTCTGCACCTGAATATTCAGTAGTATTTGAATTCTTGCATGTCATTTTGATAAAATCAAGGCAAAGGGTGAGGAGACATGATTAATTAAAAAGGTATTTCAGGTAGCACATCTGTCCTTCCCTAAGTGAAGAGATAGGCTAAAGGGCAGTACTTCAACAGGCCTGAAATTTTAGGTGCACTGAGGCTTCTAATCACTTGCTCACATCAAGTTTGAAAGGAACTTTAGGGTCCCAAGTCATATTTTTAAAAGATTCATTTATTTTATTCATATGGATGTTTTGTCTGCACACATATCTGTGCACCATGTTTGTGCCTGGTGCCCAAGGAGGCCAGAAGAGGACTGGAACTGGAGTTATAGACAGCTGTGAGCTGCCTCCTGGGTGCTGGGAATCAAACCTGGGTCTTCTGGAAGAGCAGCCTGTGCTCTTAACTTCTGACTCATCTTTCGGGCCCTCAATTCATGTTTTAAGAAAACAAAAAGATGGAATAGTAAGCTAGTGCATTTAGTTCACAAGAGATATACGCCCTGGAATTAAGATTATTTTTTAATTTAATTTATTATTATTATTAGTAGTAATAGTAGTAGTTATTGTGTATATGTGTATGTGAGAGAGACAAAGAGAGAAAGACGAGAGAGAGAGAGAGAGAGAGACATGTGATGTGTGTATGTCCAGACATATAGGTGCCAAGGTACAAGTGAAGAAGGCAGAAGAAGATAATCCTCAGGAGTCAGTTCCAGGCATCAAACTCNGGTTGTCAATCTTGAGTAGAAAGCATTTTTGCCTGATGAGCCATCTCATTGGCCCTGGATTTAGGGTTCTTACTGGTTAAGACACAGCAGAAAAGATGGTAAAATTACACAGGGTCTTATACAGGGCCAAGCTAACCTCTGTGTTGCTTTACTACATGTGCTGTGGAACAGAACTTGTTTTTTGTATCTTTTGAGAAGAGGGTCTAACACTGTGGCCAGGCTGTCCTGGAACTCCCTATGTCACCCATGCTGACCTTAAACTCACAGCCATCTGTAAGTGGAGTTTTCCTGTCCTGAGAGCCACTTCAAAATAATTAATAAATTATTAATATAAGCACACAGAGATAATTATAAATGCTCAGCTGATAGCTCAAGCTTATTACTAACTAGCTGTTACATTTTAAGTTAACCCATGTTCCTTATTTACATTCTATCTTTATTAGCATGGCACGTTCATCTCCTGCTTCCTCTGCATCTGGCTGGAGACTCCTCTGACTCTGCCTTCATTCTCAGTTTGGCTTTCCCACCTAACTTTATCCTGTTCAGCTATTGGTCAGCCAGCTTGTTTATTAAACCAATCATAGCGACATATATTTACACAGTGTACAGAAGGATTATTTCACAGCAGCCATCTTCCTGCCTCAGCCTCCCAAGTGCTAGGCTCCCAGATTGAGCTAGAACCACAGCTTGGTAACTGTTATAGAATATTATTTTAAAATAGGTTACATTTGTTTGTGCTGTGGAACATTTGTTTAATGATGCAAAGATGTGTTGCGTTCTTTTATGTTATATTTGTTTAACTCTGTGAAGCTGTGTTACTTTGCCTGTCTAAAACACCTGATGGTCTAATAAAGAGCTGAACGGCCAATAGCTAGGCAGGAGAAAGNATAGGTGGGGCTGGCAGGCAGAGAGAATAAATAGAAGGAGAAATCTGGGAGAAAAAAAGAAGAAAGAACAAGAGAACAAAGAGAGGAGGATGTTAGGNGCCGGCCACCCAGCCCCACAGCCAGCCACAGAATAAGAGTGAAAGTAAGATACACAGAAATAGAGAAAGGAAAAAGCCCAGAGGCAAAAGTTAGACAGGATAATTTAAAGTTAAGAAAAGCTGGCTAGAAACCAGCCAATCTAAGGCTGGGCATTTATAGTCAAGAATAAGCCTCTGTGTGTGATTGATTTGAGAGCTGAGTGGCAGGCCCCCAAAAAGAGCAAAAACAACCAACAACAGGTCATATTTTTATAGCCCNTGTAAACAGTAAATGTCTAATGTAAACTGTGCAAGTCCTTNCTAACCTCACAATGATGAGTTAATTATGAAGAGATAACCATTCTCAGTGCAGTTACAAGTGCCTTAAAGCTAGTCAAGTCCATGGTNCCCTTTTTAGAAATCCGTAGCATGTGAATTCACTTTATAAGTTACAGTAGGGTATGCATTTTGGACATTATTTACATTTCCTACCCAGTTAAAAGCAATCTTCATCAGACTTCGAATGTATCTTCATTAGACAGTCGCATGTAACAAAACTTACTTTCCTTGGAGATCCCTCCAGGGAGTTCCCTTGACTTTCCTGTAACGCTGATACCCCTTTCCTGCCCCATCCTTCACCTGCTGCGTTTTTAGGCACAAAGAGCACCTATCGACTCAATGGCCCAGCTTTGAGGCCAGTTGACAATAGNGGACTTCAAATTACTCCATCAATAGACATTTAAATNGCCACTGTGTAACAGCACTTCAGCAGAGGTGTCCTGGGGGAAAAGAAAATCAGTGACCCTTGTGAGGTATATTCTCACTGTCTGCCCCACCTGCCAAGCCATCTTTACCTCCTGGTGCTCTCCAGGATGCTCCACTCCCCCAAACCCACCCCTGCAGAGCCACCAAATGGGCAGAATCCTGTCCTGTGCTCAAAATCCGTCAAGGACTTCTCTATCAGTTAAGATTTGCATTTGGCAGCTAGTAACAGAGCCCAGAAACAGTAGTGGCTTAAACCAGATAAAAGTTTATTTTTCTTTTCTGTAAAAGAATTCTGGAGATAAGAGATGTGGGGCTGGTAGGGCCTCGCCTATATAGTTGCTGTATCTCTCCCCTCCACAATGGACCTTCTATCCTTACAGACAAAGACGGCTCCTCAGGTTGCTTCCGCCTTCTCCATCTTGTGGACAGCAGCAGGAGACAGATGGGCCCAAGGCAAACTTTTTTTGTGCTCACCTCAGGGCTTAACATGGTCCAGCATATACTGTGAGCAGCCCCTAAGTAATCATAAATGAAAAAAAAAAGTTCTTTTAGCCCATTTGAATTTATTATTTGCATGTGTGTGGGTGCATGCATGCCATGGCATGTGTGTGGAGGTCAGAGGACAACCTGCTGGAGTCAGCTCCCCCTTCTAACATGTAGGCCCTGAGAATTGAACTCAGGCCATTCTTTACTTGCTGAGCCATCTCATCTGCCCCAAAACATAATTTTGTGTCAACAACAGAGGGAGACAATTTATCATTCACAAAACTTCAGTAAACATCAANGGNGTAGCCCAGCATGGTACCCTAGGCCTGTAATTCCAGAACCCTGCAANCAGATGTAGAAAGAGTATGATTTCAAGCTGTCTACATAGAGAGTTCCAGGCCACCCTAAGCTAAATAGCAAGACCCTGTCTCAAAACTACAAACAATGACTTGGGGAGTGTTGGCACGCACCTGTTATCCTAGCACTGTAGAGGTAGAAGCAGGAGGATCAGGAGTTCAGGGTCATCCTTGGCTACATAGTGAGTTTAAGGCCAGCCTGGGCTACATGAGACCCTGTTCATAAACAAATAAATAAGCAAACAAATAGTATACAATATAGTGTATAATACAATAATATAATATATAATATACAGTATACAAACAGTATACCAATACAGGAACCTATAGGGTGTAGCTTGAAATTCTTACAAGGGCACTTTGTTTCATNAAGCCGTACAGTTAGGGGCTGGGTACATAGGTGATCAGTATTGAGTGCTTATCCAGTATGTACAAGGCCCAAAGTCTGGTCCCCAGCAAGCGAGGGTGCGGGGNGTAATAATAAAGTAAACTATGGTTNACTATAGTATCTGAAATTCCTAGAATTAAATACTTCACCTGTTGGATTAAGAGACTGCACCTGCAATAAAATGTAATGTATTACATCAAGGAAGTAGGGACAGGTACAGTAAGAGGCAACTTTTGATACATTCAAACTTAAGGTAAACCCACAAAACTTTTACTTCTGTGTGTGTGTGTGTGTGTGTGTGTGTGTGTGTATGCCAGCTGTCTTCCTCAGATTGAACTCAGGCCACCAAGCTTACTCAGCAAGTACCTTTCCCTACTGAGCCATCTCTCCAGCCCTCCATCTTAGTTTTTGAGACAGGCTCTCTGAACCTAGAGCTCACTAATTCTCTTAGGCTGGTGGGCCAGTGAGCTCTAGGGATCTGCATTTCTGCCTCCCCAGCAGGGGAACTTCAGGCACACACCATTGTTGTGGAATATTATTTTAAGATGTGTTACATTTGTTAATGCTGTGGAACATTTGTTTAATGATGCAAAGATGTGTGGCATTCTTTTATGTTGCATTTGTTTAACTCTGTGAAGCTGTGTTACCGTGCCTGTCTAAAACACCTGATTGTTCTAATAAAGAACTGAACGGCCAATAGCAAGGCAGGAGAAAGAATAGGTGCGGCTGGCAAGCAGAGAAAATAAATGGGAGGAGAAATCTGGGAAAGAAAAAAGATCAAGGAGCGAGAAAAGAAGGGGTCAGCCACACAGCTAGACACAGAATAAGAAGGAAAGAAAAGACAGAAATAGAGAAATATAAAAGCCAGGAGGCAAAAGGTAGATGGGATAATTTGAGAAAAGCTGGCTAGCAACAAGCCAAGCTAAAACTGGACATTCATAAGAACTACTAAGATCCCTTGTGACTTATTTGGGAACTGGGTGGTGGGCCCTCAAAGAGTCAAAAGAGTTAAAAAAACAAAAAACAAAAAACAAAAAAAAAACAACCAACAACATGCCATGGAGCCCAGCTTTTTACTTGAGTGTTGGGAATCCAATTCTAGTGCTCATGCTTATGGGACAAGTATTGTACTCGAGCCATTTCCCCAGCCCTTTATTTTGTTTTTGAAACAGGATCTCCTGTAGCCCCAGCTGACCTTGACCTTGACCTTCCAAGTGTTGGGATCACTGGTGTATAAGCCACCCCCAGCTTCAAAGTAAATTTAGAGGAAGGAGAAAAAAATTGCTTAGGTTGCTGCAGAAGCTGCCAGGTGGCTACTAATGGGAGCACGAAGCCATTGGGGGCTTCCTAGAAGGATGTTGGACAACCTTTGAAGAGGAGGAAGTACAAGTGAAAGCTATCTGCACAGAGAGTGGAATGATGGGGCAGGTGTCTCACAGACAGTGCTACTTCATGGCTGGGGATACAGCTCAGCTGGCAGACTGATTGGCTGGTGTTTATGAAGCCCTGGGCCTCATAAAGGTGTATAGTCGAGCAGACCTGTAAGCTCAGTGCCAAGAGGCAGAGACAGGAGGATCCCATGGGCTCACTGGCCCGCAATTCTAGACACTTGGGGAGCTCCAGGTTCAATGGTAGGCTCTGGTTTAAAAATAAAGTGTAGTCATCCTTCCTAAGGCTGTGACCCTTTAAGACAGTTCCTCATGTTGTGGTGACCCCCAACCATAAAATTATTTTTGTTGTTACTTCATAACTATAGTTTTGCTACTGTCATGAATCATAATGTAAATATTTTTAGAGGTAGAGGTTTGCCAGTCAGGTCATGGCCCACAGGCCCACAGGCCCACAGAACCACTGGTATAGAGCAATAAAGGAAGACTCCTGCTACCACCTATCTCTGGCCTCTGAAAACACACACACCCACACACACAGGCCCTCGGCTTGTGGGTAGAGCGTGTATCACATTCTACAGGAACAATAATAAAAATACTGAATACAACATAACTATTATTCTATGCAGGACTTTTACTTAGCTCTTCACATGTATTTTTTCCAGAAAAAAAAATGCTTTTAAGATTGTACACACCTTTAATCCCAGCACGGAGGAGGCAGAGGCAAGTGGATCTCTATGAGTTCAAGGACAGCCTGGTCTACATAGCAAGTTTCAGGACAGTCAGGGCTACATAGTGAGACCCTGTCTCAAATTTTAATAATTAATAATAATAATAACAATAATGAAGATTATGCAGAGACACACTAGCTGGGAGTGAGGGGTGGCACATGCCTGTCATCTTTAGAAGCAGGAGGATCAAGAGGTCTAGGTCAGCCTGGTCTATATAAGATTATTGTTTCAGGAAAAAAAAATGTCATTAGGGTAAGTTCTCACTCAGTCCAAGTACACAAGAGAAACTCATTGTTACCAGTGGTTCACCGAAGGTCCCCAGGAGAGCCCCTTTTCTCCTCTAGATAACCAACCCCGCGCTCCTTCCTCATTGTGCACCCTCTTTCCCACGGTCAGCAAAGCAGCCAGGAACATCAGAAGGAAGTCCAGCTCTTCTCAGGTGTGTGGCACCAGTCGGGCCCCAGCCCTGGCATTCAGCTTGGGATCTGCCAGAGATAAGCAGCCTCTATCCTTCAGCTCACTTTCCATCAGCACCGCTCTTTTCAATGAAGATCGGTTTTATTTTGTCTTGCTTAGGAAGGGGAGGCAGCAAAGT
>LZPO01007944.1:606843-617729 GCA_001675575.1 Neotoma lepida
TTTTTCACCTCCAGTGTAAAGGGGAACTGTAAATAGTGCGGTCCCTGTTTAAGGAAGGAAGCTTTAAGCTTTCCTGGTCATACTCTCTTCAAATGCCAGCAGAGATCATGATGGGGGTCCCTAGGGATCTCAGAGCAATAGCAATTTAAAAGTTTCAGAGCAGGCAGGCAGAAGTGTGGCCCTCTGTCCCGTACAATGAAGCTCTGAAGTTTAAAAAAAAAAAAAAATCTATGCCTTTGAAAGGGGAAAAAGAAGGCCCCAGCCACTAACCTGAAGTGAGGACTAGGAAACACGGTGAGTGCTGAAGGCTGAGCAGCTGCTGGAGCAGAAGGAGAAGGATCTGGGCANAGCAGGCTCAGGTACAAGTTAGGAACGGTTTTGGGAGCAGATTGTGGTGGCTTGTTACTATAATCTAAGCACTTAGGGCTAAGGCAGGAGAATTGCTACGACTTCAAAGGCAGCTTGGGCTACATAGAATTCTAAGTAAGCTTGGACTACAGAGTTCGACCCTGATGAGTTGGGAAGGAGAGAGAGAGGGAGAGAGAGAGGGAAGGTAGGGTGGGGAGAGAGAGAGACAGAGACAGAGACAGAGACAGAGAGACAGCGAGAGAGAGAGAGACAGACAGACAGACAGACAGAGAGAGAGAGAGAGAGAGAGAGAGTAACTTCCAGGCCAATAGTTCTCAACCTTCCTAATGCTTCAACCTTTAATACAGTTCCTCATGTTGTGGTGACTCCCAACCATAAAATTATTTTTGTTGCTACTTCATAACTGTGATTTTGCTACTGTTATGAATTGTAATCTAAGTATTTCTGGAGATAGAGGTTTGCTAAAGGGGTTGAGACTCACAGGTTGAGAACCACTGTTCTAGGCAATTTTATGCNTACATATGAACCCTAAATTTTCCACAAGAATGTTTCATTCTACAAATATTGCTCTGACTGCTTTTTGCGTTCATATAACAGGGCCAACTTCTATTAATAAATCAAAACTGCTAAGGGTGGGCTTCATGTTTTTGGTTTTCCTGTCACTGGAGATTGAATCCATACCCAAGCTTTCCCTGACTGAGCTATACCCCAGCCCTACCAGGCGTGTTTTAATGTCTACACTCTCTATCATTCTGGTGCATACTATCAGTTCAATCAAATAATGAATCCTGTCATCTTAAATCAAATGGAGTTGGAGCTAGAAAATGACTCAGTGGTTGAGTGCTCACCNCTCTTACAGAGGATCCAATATTTCATTCCTAGCACCCAGGACAAGTGGCTCATAGCCACCTGTAACCCCAGCTCCAGGAGATCTGACACTCCCTTTTGTCCTCTACTGGCATCCATACACACATGCCATACACTCTCACACAGACACATACACATGATAGAAAAGAAGACAGGGTCTTGTGATGAAGCTTAGGCTGGCCTCAAACACTTAGCAATCCCCCTGTCTCTGTTTCCTAAGTGGGAGGACTACAAGTATGAAGCANCATACTCAGGATCAAATGTTTTGTTCAGTTACTTTTTTGTTTCAAAAGAAAATCAAAAATAACAATGCAAGATCATTCTAGAAAATACACATAACTGTTTATTTCCCAAAAGGTAAATTTGTAAAAGGAATAGCAAAGTAAAGACTATACATTTTAAACCAACAGTATATAATGTGTATGATATGTGTATATATTTGTGTATTTGTGTGTATGTGTGTATATGTATGTGTGTGCTCTGTGTGTGTATATGTGTATGTATATGTATGTGGTATATGTATGCATGTGTGGTGTGTGTATATGTGTAGTGAGTGTATATGTGTGTGGGTAGAAGGGATTTAACATTTTCCTCAAGTGTTGCTATCACCTACAACACCAATTGTATAATAGTCTTTCTCCACTGATGTGACATTTCATATTTCTCATGAAATAAATAATAAATGACATTTTAGCTGAGTGTGGTGGCCCACACCTGGGTGACATGCTTGAAACTCAGTAAAAAAAAAAAAAAAGCTATTTGAAACTTTAAGAAGAGAATAGTTTAAGGAAAATGACTCAGGCTCCTGGTCACGTACAGCATTAGAAGTGGGGTGGCAAGCCTGTGAGAGGCAGCTAGACCGACTGCAAGGGGCCACCTGGGGCATCTACAGTAAAGGAGTTGATGCCATTAAGCCAAGGCTTACATATTCTGAAGACAGGGATCTTATACTGACTCTGAGTTACTCACAGATTCCACAGCAGTCTCCTTGCTTCCCTGGTCACCAGTGAAGCTGGGAAAAGTCACTGAGCCTTGGAGGGAAGTAGCAGTGAAACTCAAGAATAGCCATGTTTGCTTCGGATGTTGTTCTTTCTGACTCAATTTACCTAAACTTTATGGTGTGTGTGTGTGTGTGTGTGTGTGTATGTCTGTGTGTGTGTTGGGTTTTTTTTAGTTTGGTTGAGAGTTCTTTGTTTTTTGTTGGTTTTATCTTGGGGATGGTTTTTATTTTCTTTTGGTGGTTGTGGAGTAAGACATGGCCTTGTGGATACTGGCCTCCAACTCAATGTTGCAGAAGCTGGCCTGTAATTGATTCCCACCTTCACCTCTGGGGTTCTGGGATTCCTAGCAGGCACCACCGCACACAGCAATGGTGTTTCTGTTTCTTTGTTTATTTGAGCCAGGATCTCACTATGTAGCAAAAGCTGTCTCAAATTCATCATCCTTCTGCTCCAGTCTCCCTGTGTTGGGATTACAGGCAGGTACAACTATTAACTGCTAATAAATTACCACTTTGATTTATGGGTCCCAACCCTTTTCTACTCCAATATTGTCTTTTATGTGGGTGAGTTATTCATTACTACAAATAAACTTATGCTAGGCCATTTCAGAAATTATTAGGAATGGGCTTAAATCCAACAATGCCTTATTGTTTAAACTGTATTAATCTTAGTTAAAAAAAAGAAAAGAAAAACCATAAAATTTACATTTCAGCCATTTTTTTGGTATATTGATTCTGTTTACTGAATGTCAATTTTAAACATTTGTTTTTTAGCCAGGCATGATGGTGCATGCCTATAATTCCAGCACTCAGGAAGGCAAAAAGATTCCCTTGAGTCCAGACTGGACTACAGAGCAAGGCCCTTTCTAAAGAAAAACAGAGTAACAAAACGTACCTAAAAAAAGCCAGGTGTGGTAGCCTACACCTGTGATCCCAGGACTCTGGAGGCTGAAGCAAGAGGATCCCAGTTNAAGGCCAGCATAGTAAATTCTAGGCTAGCCTAGGTTACATATTAAGACCTATATTTAAAAAAATGGAATAACAGCAAAATTTTGTTTTTCTTAAGGATAATAATGGCAGTTATAAAAACTAGAAAAATAGACGTGGGCTCACATCTGTAATCCAGCGTTTTGAAGATAGAAGCAAGAGAATCACCATGAGTTTGAATCCTGCCTCCAAAAACCAAGAGGAGAGAGAGAGAATAAAAATGTATAGGTGAGCATGGAGACACAGGCCATAATCCTAGCACTTGGAAACAAAGACAGAAGGAAGGATCAGTAATTCAAGGACTGTCCACCCTACATGAGACCATCTTTTAAAAAAAGAAAGAGAAAAAGAAAAACAGAAAAGAGAGAGAAAATAAATTTACAACAGTCACAAAGTTCTGGCTCTGGGTACGATAAGAAAACACTAAAAAAAAAAAAGGACAGAGGAGCAGGGGAGTGTCACTGTTTATATTATTTATAAATATCTAACTGCTATTATTTATTATATACCAGGTATTGTGCTAAGTTCTGCACACGTATTAATTAGTCCAGTGGATGGGGACAGTGAGATAAGGTCTCACACAGACCAAGGTGGCCCTAAACTGGATATATAGACAAAGATGACCTCAAACTCCTGATCCTATGTTTCCACGTCCCCAGTGCCAGAATTACAGACCAGAATCAGCCTCCACTAGATTTTTTTTTCATTTAATAAAGTCTTTTTTTTTTTTAAGATTTATTTATTATATATACAGAAGAGGGCGCCAGATCTCATTACAGATGGTTGTGAGCCACCATGTGGTTGCTGGGAATTGAACTCAGGACCTCTGGAAGAACAGTCAGTGCTCTTAACCTCTGAGCCACCTCTCCAGCCCTCCACTAGATATTTTAAATAACTTTGTAAAACACTAAGCATCTTCATTATATAAAAGTCAACATGGTTGCTTGAAGTTAGGTGGTGGAGGCCATCCTCAGCTACATTGTGGGTTTGAGGTCAGCCTGAACTACATGAGACCCAGTCTCAAAACAAAACAAAACAAAAATACCAAAAAAAAACAAAAACAAAAAACAAACCCATACAAACAAATAAAATTAAGTAAATGGGACTCAAACCTAAGCAGTCAGAGCTTGAAATCAAACCACTGTACCAGTTGTCTGAAGGGTGTGAAAGTGTGAAATTCTTTTTAGATAGAACATGAACAAACTTTTAATTTTCTCATACAATTTGTAGATTAATTTTTAATATTTAATTTATTTTTAATGATGTGTACATGTGTGTCTATGTGAGGACATGTGCACATGTGAACACGGGTATCTGAGGAGACCAGAAGAAGGGCTGGAGCTGACATGAGTGGTAGGAACTCAATGCTTGTCCTCTACAAGAGCAGCAAGTGCTCTTAACCAGTGAGCCATCTCTCCAGCCTCACCTCTGTGCACTTTTTTTTTTTTGAGTGTGTGATTAAAGACACATAGCTTGAATTTTATCATTTAAGATTATTTTTAAGAGTACAGTTCAGTGGCATTAAATGTATTCACATTATTGGAGCTAGAGAGATGTCTCAGTAGTTAAAAGCACTTGCTGCTCTTGCAGAGGACCCAAGTTCCATTCCCAGGACCCACATGGGGGCTTACAAACTTCAGTAAGTTCAATTCCAGGAGATCTAATGANCTCTTCTTGCCTGAGAGCACCAGGTATGTACTCAGTACATATACATGCATGAGGGCAAAACAGTTACCAAACTGACAATCTCTAAAAAAAAAATTTTTTTTCATTCATGTCACTGTGCAATTATCATCATTTTTTAACTTTGTTTAGGGTACATTCTACACTGAAAAAAAATTAATTAAAAATTTTGATTTTATGTCATCAAATTTATTGCTATTTCATTTTATGAATTTTATTTTTTTTCTATCTTACTTAGAAATACCTTCCCCACTCTGATATTTAATTTTCAAAAATTTTCTCAGGGGGCTTGGCTGATGGCTGATGGTAAAAGGCCTGTAAAGCAGGCAAGAGGACCAGAGTTGGATCCCCAGGATCCATGCAAAAGCACAGTCAAAACAGGAGCCTGAGAGTAGAGACAGGCAGATCCCTGAAGTGCAAGGACCAGCCAGCCTATCCGAGTCAATGAGTTTCAGATTCAGTATGAGACCTTGTCTGAAAAAAATGGGGTGAAAAGTGATGAATGAAAGACACCTGACTGCAACCTCTGGCCTCTACACACACACACACACACACACACACACACACACACACACACACATACACACACACACATACACATACATATACCACATGTCATAACACACAATTTTTAAAAATTCTCTCAGGTATCTTTGTGTGTATTTATGATTTTCTATTTTCCTACTCTATTCTTTCAATTTTAAATAATTTATTATTTGTGTGTATGTGTGTGTGTGTGTGTGTGAGAGAGAGAGAGAGAGAGAGAGAGAGAGAGAGAGTGGGGGTGTGTGACATGACACGTGTGGAAGACAGAGACAACTTTGTGAATTTGGTTCTCTCCTTCCACTCGTACATGGGTTTCAGGATTGAACTCAGGTTCCCAGCTTTTGCTCAGTAAGTCTCTTTACCTCCTCAGTGAATTTGCTGGCCCCTCCACTACATTCTTTCTAATTCTTCAAGAATTTATCCCAGTGAAAACTGTGAGATAAGGATCCCATTTTACTATTGTTATTTGTGGTGCTGGGCTTCAAACCCAGAACCTCGTGCACACTAGACAATCGTCNTACCACTGCTGCCTGGTGCTTTCTTTCCTATTTTCTTTTTCTCTTCCTTTTCTTCTTTTATTTTCCAAACAGAGTCTCATGTGGCTTGGGCTGGCCTCAAACGCACTGCAAAGCTGAAGATAACCTTGAACTCCTTATCCTCCTGGTTCTGCCTTGAAAGTGCTAGAACCACAGGTGTGTGCCACACATCTGGCCTCTCCTGTTATTTCTTCAAAGCCAACAATAATTAGAATCAGACATTTTAAATCCATATAGGACAAATGAAGCTGGGAAATTTCTGGAAGGGGGGAAGAAAACAGAGAAAAGGACTGATCTCACCAGAAATGAAACCATAGTCTGCATTCATATAAACAATGTGGCCCTGGGTACATCAGAGACTGAAGGAAAAAATAAAACAAACAAGGATAGAGAAAGNGAGGGAGACACAATGAAAGAGGGGCCAGGGGTGTGACTCGGTGGTAGAGCNCTTGTCTAGCATGCACAAGGCTCTGGGTTCGATCCCTAGCTCTTGGGGCTCATGGGGAGGATACAAGATAATCAAAGTTTATCATTAGGTAAATGTAAAGGCATTAGTGAGGGTTGTCATCTTTCTCGTGGTCAGTATTCCTGTCAAAGAATACAGTTCCCTTTTTCATCAGTCCAGGTCACCTGAATGAGAATTCCACATCTTCCTGCCACCTTCTCNTCCCTTAAATATCAGTAGTAAATGGGACCTGTTTGAGTTTTGGAGTTTATTTCCTTAATCATTCCTAATGTACCAGACTTCCCTGTCTCTCCTCTCAGAGCTATGGTGATCNANTCTGATTTCATCAGATATATAGTCATGTGTTGCCGATCACAGGGACACCTTCTGACCAATGTGTTGTGACTGTGTGAACACCACAGAGCTGACTACAGATGGTAGAGCCAGATGCACATCTAGGAGTCAGGATAGAGGCTGCAGCTCCTAGCAATCTGAACAGCTTGTCCTAGATCGCATACTTCAAGTGATTGTAACAATAATATTTGTATATCCAAACTTCTAAGTCCAGAATAGTAAAAATATTGTATAAAATAGCTTACACTGTGTATAAAATACTGAGTAAAAATATTGTAGAAAAGATACAAAATGGAAGCTGATTGTGGTAGTTTCTGCCTTTGTCAGTACTGAGAGGCAGACAGGAAGACCAAGTTTAAGGCCATGTTGACTACATAGTAAGTTTGAGGGTCCCTCGGCTGTCTCAAAAAAAAAACACAAATATAAAACGCTGTAACTGTATAGGACACTTACCAAGACCAGAACATGCATGTCTGAGAGTTGCCCTGGGTAACCAATGAGGAAGTAACAGGCAATGAACGTGGAGATCACTGATACACATTACTGTGGACTCTATACACCCAGGACAATTGGACTAAATGTCTTTTATTTTATTTTGAACAATTTCTTTCTTAAGTAATAAATTAACTTCTACAATATACTGGGGTTTTTTTTAATAAAATTTTTTTTATTTTTTTGTTTTTTTACTATGTAACCCAGGCTGCCCTCAGACTCACTGTATAGCCAAGAATGACTTTGAGCTTCACCTCTCAAGTGCTAGGATTACTGGCATGTGCCACTATGCCTGCCTTTTTTCTTTTTCTTTTCTTTTCTTTTTTCTTTTTTTTTTTTTAACCTTTTTTAACTTTTGAAATAACATCTAGCTTAGAGCACATTGTACAGATATTTTAAAATATTTTCTTTATGTGCTTAATCTGTGAGGTCCTTTTTGGTTGTTGCTTGGTTGTTGTTTTGTTTCATTTTGGGATAGTCTCCTNTAGGCCAGTCTGGCCTCTTGCTTTGTAGCTGAAGGTAACCTTGAATTTCTGGTCCTCCTGCCTCAGTCTCTGCCACCTGAGTGCCGGGATTCCGGGCATGCACCAGAAAGCTGGGGATCACAACTAGTTCCTGCTCATGCTAGGCAAGCACTCTACCTACATCCCCAGCCCTTCTATTTTAATTTATTTACTTTAAAAAGACAGTTGGAACTGAAGAGATGGCTCAGTGGTTAAGAGCACTGACTGCTCTTCCGGAGGACTCAGGTTCAATTCCAAGCACTCATATGGCAGCTCACAACTGTCTGTAATTCCAGTTCCAGGGGACCTGACACCCATGGCAAAACACCAATGCACATAAAAACAAAACAAAACACTTTAAAAAACATTTTTTGTTATTGTTCAAAGCCAAGTTCCAAACACACGCATTGGCCTACACAAGCTCAAGTTCATCATTATCTGAGCCAGGTGTGGTGGTGTACATACATCTACAATAAAGTGTGTGGGAGGTTGAGGAAGGAAGATTGCTTCAAGCTGTAGGTCAGCTACTCCATAAGTTCAAGGCCAGCCTAAGATCCACTGACTTTTAGTATGCTTGCCTACCATACACAAGGCTCTGGCTTCTATCCATGCACCGAAAAATATAATTGATATGACATCTTTTGCCTCTACCTTATATCCTGTCTTCCTGGAAGGTGGTTAGGGGCAGTGACATGTCTAGAATTGTTGTCTCTTATGATGACAATAATGCATTCTGAAGGACAGACTTGAGACTCTTTCACAGTTAACTTTTACACATATCTAAATAGGAGTATACGCTAAAATGATAATAGAAAGTATATACTAGAAACTTTACTGCAATAAATGCACAAGCCAGGAACAGTCATTTATCATTATCAAATATTGTACATAATTGTACGGCAGTACACATGGCTGCACACTTGGCTTGTTTATTCCAGTAGCACCACAAACATGAATAATGCACAGTGCTATGATATTAGAACAACTACGACATCAACACGCAGTACTTTTTCTGCTCCATTCCTGTCCTCTGGGACCACTGTCAGCAGTAACATACCCCAATAATTTGGCTCAAACCTAATACTGGTTAAAGAGTAAAGAGTAGGTTTTCATTCGCTAGTAGAATTCTTTTGTGTGTACACACGTGTCCTGTGTGCATGCCCATGTGGAGGCCAGAGGTCATCACTGGCATCTTTTATTACCGTCCGTCTCAATGAACCTGGAGCTCACTATGTTAGCTAGAATGGATGTCACTGTGAGCCAAGAATCTACTTTTCTCTGTCTACTCACCAGCTCTGGCATTAAGAATGTGCACTGCCAAAGCTGGCTTTCGAAACAGGTTCTGGGAATCCAAACTCAGGTCCTCATGCCTGTGCAGCAAGCACTCAACCCACCAAGCAACATCCTCCCTGCCAAGCCCCAGATGCTGGTAGATTTCTATTTAGCTGTTCCAGAGCCTGAGTCTAAGGCTGCCCTTTAACTGAAAGATCAGGGTGGGTACAGTAGCACACACCCATGGTCCCACCATAGGAGGGTGATTCAAGTCAGGAGATTAAGGTCAGAGATCCATTAAGCCCAGGAGTCCAAAGCCAGCAAGACTTCATCTAGGAGGTAGGGGTGGGGAGCAAGAGACTTTTTTAAATTATTTTTTTATTTTTGGCCTGGACCTCATAGAGATCCACCTGCCTCTGCCTCATGAGTGCTAGGATTAAAGGTGTGCACCATCATGCCCAGTGGAGTATTATTTAATGACCACTTTTGTTTGTACAATTTTTTTGTATGTTTGAGGGTCACATGCAGCCCAGGCTGACCTCAAACTCTCTATGTAGACAGGGCTGGCCTTGAACTCCGGATCTTTCCACCTCCACCTACCAAGTGCTCAGATTACAGGTGTGTTCCACCATGCCAAGCTCAAACTTCAAAACCAGTTTGCATAGTCATTTGCTCTCTGAATCTTATCTATAACATCCCATCAGGGAAACATCAAGTGCTTGATTCACACTCAAGATGGAGACCTGTTTGCTGAGACTGGTTAGTCCTTACACCAAAGTTCCTCCTTGTGTTGACACGTTTTTCTTTATGGATTGCCCGCTCTGATTATGTGGGTCCTTTGAAAGGCAGAAGTGACCAGTGCACCTCTGACAGAGTCAATGAATACAACCTAGAGATCACTTCAAGCTGGTTGGTTTATGATGGGGGTCATAGAGCTTAGTGGGCTGGGAGAGTTAAGGGATTTGTCTGGTCAGTCCAGAATGGGGTAGCTAAAAAACTAAAAACACAGTACACTGTTTTAGGAACTGTGGGGAGGCCAGGGTTGGGCATCTGGCTAAAGCAGGCTGAAAGAGACATCAGGGGAAATTTTTTTTAAAGGAAAGAAAAAGGGAAGGAAGAAAAGCAAAGAAAAAAAGGTATGTATATGCTGACTTCACTAATACAGAGAAAGACTGATGTGGGACTACCTTTTAATTATTATAAACATTTAAAAGCTTCACTGCAAAAAGAAACATAGTTGGATCCTAATTAAGAAGGGTCATCACTTGTATTATTAGACCTGTGCTACCAAGGAAATCGTCCTAAATCTTAACANACTCTTTCCAATGAGTTTTCAGACCCAGAAATCTTTAATATAAAAGGGACTTTATATCCCCTATCTCGTCCTCACGCAAAAACACTGGAAAACAGTTTGTTGGGTTTTGGGTTCTTTTTGGTGGTGTTGTTTTTTGTTTTTTTTCTTTAAGGTTAAAAAAAAAAGAAAAGAAAAGAAAAAGAAATAGAAGAAAATGACACCCATTGCCTTTATCGTGATGGATTTTGACATTCTAACCCCCTGGAATAACACCTCTTTGCTCTGTATATAGACTCACCTTGTATTTGGTTTATTTCCTTGATGGGGAAATATTCATTTCCAGGACACCTACCCGCTCCCACCCTCCCCAAATCTACCTTTCCAAGGCAGGGGAAGGTGCATCCTCGTCGGGCTCCAGCCGGTGCCCTTCTAGTACCTCTGGCCAGCAGCCTGTGGGCCCGCGCTCCCTGGACATCCATGAATGTTTGATGCTACATCTCTACCCCAGCCGAAGCTTCCCGCCTGCACTCTGTCAACG
>LZPO01007944.1:637401-650305 GCA_001675575.1 Neotoma lepida
GAACTCCCTATGTAGCTGAGGCTGCCCTTTAACTCCTGATCCTCTTGCTTCTACCTCCCAAATACTGGGATTGAAGGTATGTGAAGGCTTCAAGCAGCTCTTTTTCTTAGCCAATCACAGCAGGATACTATCTTCTGAACCCACAAAAATAAAGTGTAAGTCATTATTACAGATTCTTATTATAACAAAAGGGCAGCAAGATGAGTGTTTTTGTCTTGTTTTTGGTTGTTGTTTCGAATTATGTCTCACTATGTAACCACAGATGGCCTGGAACTTGAACTGTAGCCTAGGCTAATCTGAAACACTTGGTCTTCCTCTTGGGTGCCACCATGCCTGACTGTACTGATTTTTCACAAGAAGCCTTTACTAGTGCTGTGCTCATTGTTCTCCACATCTCAATGGTCTGTTTCAGTGGATTGGATATCTCCAAGGCCAAATGCAACGTGTTCTGCCTTTCCCTTAACTCGGAATTAGATTTTTTTTCTGACCTAGAATGTAACTCAGTTACTTCAGAGTAACTTTCTTTCCCTTTCTTTACTGGCTATAGGAAGACAGAAGACAGTTAGTAATAAGACAGACTTATCTACTCTGCCCTGAACAGAACACCCAAGAGGCAGGAATATGATTGACTATAGCTCTGCTTCAACGGCATGGAGGGCGCTGCAAGGCCAGAGCCATCAGCTTCAATTCTGCAAATATTCCAAACCACAACTATATTTGTAATCTACTTTTCTAACATACCTACGAGCATTTTAATCCTCAGGTCTAGTGAGATAACTCAGTTGTTAAGAGCACTTCCTGTTCTTGCAGAGGACCTGGGTTCAATTCCCAGCACCCACGTAGTAACTCACAACCATCCATAACTTCAATTTCAAGGGATCCAATACCNTCTTCTGACCTCAGCAGGCATTGGTAATGCATGTGATGCACAGACATACATGTAAGCAAAACACTCATACACATAAAATAAATAAATCTAAACATTTTAAATAAAGTTTTAATCCTCGGAATTTTTGTTTATTATTATTATTANTATTAGCATTTTGGTTTGGTTTTTTGAGATGGGGTTTCTCTGTATAGCCCTGGCTGTCCTGGAACTTGCTCAGTAGACCAGGCTGGGCTCAAACTCAAAGATCACGCTGCCTCTGTGTCCTGAGTGCTGGGTTAAAGGTGTTCACCATCAGGCCCGGCTTAATCCTTAGAAATTTAATTGAACTNCAAACCTGCCAACAGTCTACCTGCTAAATGTTTTCCCACAGTACAACATAACAATATGAATTAACATTTAATTTATGATAGGGTGCTTTGGTAATTGTCTGTATAGTCATTATAACCCTTAAGAAGTACCTGGGCATGGTGGGACATGACTGTCACTCCAGCACTTGGGAGGCAGAATCAAAACTTTAAGGTCAACCTCAGCTACACAGAAAGTTCTAGGTCTGGGATACATGCCAAAAAAATAAAAATTAAAGTTAAAAGGTGACTTGTCAGTTGGGTGTACCCCTCACATATTTGTGCACAAACCTATATATATAAATATGCATGCACCACACACACACACACACACACACACACACAAAACCATCATCTATCTATCTATCTACCTACCTACCTATTTAATGTGTATGAGTGTTTTGCCTACATGTGTCTGGCCTTCAGATCCCCTAAAATTGGAAGTGTGGATGGTTGTGAGCTGCCATCTCTCTAGCCTCCAATAATGGCCATTAGTACAGACTTTGCCCTCAAAAANGAAAATGGCTACTAATTAAGTCAACCTTACACTCTTAAAAATTAGAACTGAGGGGAATGGAGAATGTACTCAGCAGTTAAGAGTGCTTATTCTTCTTGAAGAGGCCTGCGGAGCCAAGTTGTTTACAAGTAAAGATGGCCCTTGGAGGAGGCAGGGAGGAAGGAACCCAAGTTGTTGACAAAGGTCTGTGGGGGCCTGTGGCTGGGAGGCAANGAGGAGAGAGGCAAGGAGGGAGGACCCCACAGCTGGCGGCCCAACGCAGGGCTCAATAGTACATCCAGACGAGGCCAAGTGGTCTTCCAGGATAAGTGAGACTCTCAGTATGGGGTAATGCAACTTCACAAAAGAAAGAGCCGGCCCTCAAAGCTCTGCACTACATGCTCAAGTCCAGGGGGCTTGAAATATCCAACTCAATGCCATCGCTACTTGGGAGACTATCGTTCTCCTAGCACCCTGGGTGCCCAGCACTAACCTCTTTTCCTGGAGCACTTGGGTGGAAAGATTGGCTAGAGAGAGGGAAAAAGATTTTAGCATCCCACCACCACTGGGATTTTATCCCACCATTATGGCGCTTAAGGCAGCCTTTCACCCAGATTGCTTATCCCCCCCCCCAGGAGCCCCAGAAGGCAAAAGGGGCTGAGGACCAGGAGAGGGACTAAGGGAAGGATTGGGCTAAAATTGATGAGCTCTGGCTGACCCAGCAGCCCGTGCCTGCGCCCCTGTCTGTGCGAGCTGGCGGCGGGCTCCAGTCAGCAGGTAACATGAGCGGCAGTGGCAATGATGTGGTATGCACTGGCTGGCTGAGAAAATTGCCTCTCGAGAAGTTGAGGGGCTATGCCTGGAAGAAACGCTGGTTTATACTGCGTAGTGGCTGGATGAGTGGCGACCCAGATGTTCTGGAATACTACAAGAATGAACACTCCAAGAAACCCCTGTGGATCATCAACCTGAACTTCTGTGAGCAGGTAGACGCAGGCCTGACCTTCAAAAAGAAAGAGCTACAGGATAGTTTTGTGTTTGACGTCAAGACCGGCAAGCACACTTTTTACCCAGTGGCTGAGACAGAGGCCGACATGAATAAGTGGGTGCAGAGTATTTGCCAGATCTGCAGCTTTAAATCCTCCGCCCCTTCACACTCTAGCCAGCCCACTTTGTTCCCCCTACGTCAAGCCACATCCAGACTGCCTTGTTCACCAGTGCACCTCAGGAGTAGCTCTACTTACACCAGTGCATAAGCCAAAGGACAAAAACTGCGAGGAGTGCCAGCTTCTCTCAGGACACCCCGCAGAAGAATGATAGCCTTCCCAAGCCAAGCCGACACAGTACAGAACTCAAAGACAATACTTATGACCTCCCCCGCAGCCTGGCCTCACACAGCCACACCAAGAGCAGCCTCACAGGGTCCGAGACAGATAACGAGGATGCGTACACCTTCAAGACACCCAACAACACCCTGTGTCGGGAGTTTAGAGACCTCCTAATGGACAATATGGAAGTTCCAACCACCCCTCTCTCAGCCTACCCAACACAAGGTGGAGAGAGTGCCAGTTGGTCTGCTGAATTTTCAGGAAAGATTATCATGGGTTGATCAGACAGTGCCAGCTCTGATGACAACTATGTGCCCATGAACCCAGGTTCTTCTACCCTGCTGGCTATGGAACGAGCATGGGACAATTCCCAAAGTGTCTACATCCCCATGAGCCCAGGGTCCCATCACTTTGACCCACTTGGCTACCCATCCAATGCCCTTCCTATTCATAGAGGCCCCAGCCAAAAAAAGTGAGATCCAGCCACCCCCAGTCAATCGCGACCTCAAGCCTGACCAGAAAGCAAAGCCAACACCCCAGACCTGAGAAACAAAGGTGTCATCAATGAGCTCCCCTTCAAGTCACCTGCCATCAAGTCTTGGTCCAGGGTCAACCACACCTTTAACTCCAGCTCCTCCCAGTACTGCTGCCCCATCTCTACACAAAACATCACCAACACAGACTTAGGAGACAACCAGGACAGCCCAGCTCCAAAGAAGGGTACTGGCAATGTCAACTACCTAGCCCTAGACTTCCAGCCAGGCTCCCTGAGTCCTCACCGTAAGCCATCCACATCATCTGTCACATCGGATGAAAATGTAGACTATGTCCAAGTAGATAAAGAAAAGCCCCAGGCCCTGCAGAACACCATACAGGAATGGACAGATATGCGACAGTCCTCAGAACTGTTTGGTAGGAGCTCCACCTCAGCCTCTGACTTCCCGCTCTGGGTGGTCAATTCCCGGCCGCCAGGCAACTGATGGAGCTGCTTCCTACCTGGGGGGGTCTTCCGGACACCGCTTCCTGTGCTGCTCAGGCTCCACCCCCAGCACCACCTACACCTCAAGCGGCTCCGACTCCTGGCCGTGCAGCAGGCCGGCCTGAACCGCCCCTTCAGAGCCCGCCAAACATAGCTCCTCCCCAGAGAGGCCAAGACCACTCCCTGGGCCTATTTAAGCAGGCATCCTGGAGACTAGACTTGTTTTTCCTCTGGTCTCTTGCCCAGATCTCTTCCCAACGGGGCCGGGGAATCACCCGGAACGTTCATCTATTAAACCTGGCCTTTTCCTAACTTGGCCTGATTCTGATTGCTGCGATGGCAGAGAAACTTATCAAGAACCTTCCCAGAGAACCAGACTCCCTGCTCACTGTGGGAAGAGGGCTTGGAATGGACTGGGATTGGTTACTGGAAATAGGATGGCTTCATGGCTAGTGCCGTGAGACTCTGCTGTGAGACAGGGCTATCCCATCGTGCCTCTTACTATGCCGGTCACTCGGGGATGACACCTTGGTTGCCCTATTGGGCCCCATCTTTTCAGTCCTATAGGCTCAGCCCCAATGATCAACAAAACAAAAAGAGGGAGTCTGGGGGGTCCACGGAGCCAAGTTGCTTACAAGTAAAGACGGCCCTTGGAGGAGGCAGGGAGGAGAGAGGCAAGGAGGGAGGAACCCAAGTTGTTTACCAGGTGCATGGCTGGGTGACCTTTAAGCTGACTGGCCCGATGGGGTATCCACCCCCNACCCCCAGCCTTGTGGTTTTAGGCTTTAAAAGGGGCTCACTGTTCTCTAATAAACAGTTCCTGCTGGACTTGACTCCCTGTGGCGTCTGACTGTCTCCTGGGAAAGGGGGCTGGGAAATGGGCACACAGTACGCACTTACCTTTCCTTGGCTCCAGGTTGTCCCATCTCCGGAGACCTAAGTTTTCGGTGGAGCAGGATCCCACCAAGGACCCAGGTTCAATTCCCAGCACCTGCAAAGTAGCTCACAACCATCTGTAACTCCAGTCCAGGGAATTTGATGTTCTCTTCTGGCCTCCATGGGCACTTGACACAAACATTGTGCACAGTTATACATGTAGGCAAAACACTCATACACACAAAAAAATTAACAAAATAAATTTATAAAAAATAATTAGAACTGGAAGGTTCTTCTGTAGAATCAGAGATAATGCAGAGAAGAGGCCAGACAGGTAGAGTGAAGTTGTACAAGGACCAGCAGTCCCGGTGTACTAGAATGCTTAATCATGGTCATCTACGGCGAAGTGTCTGATCCCCCAAACTTCTAAGAAATCTTCTATTCCTGTTTACATGTGACCCTTATAGCTGGGATAGAGGTGCACACCTTTAATCCCAGCACTAGGGAGGCAGAGGCAGGCGGATCTCTCTGAGTTTGAGGCCAGCCTGGTCTACATAGTGAGTTCCAGGACAGCCAGGGCTACACAGAGAAACCCTGTCTCAAAAAACCCAAAACATAAAAATAATAATAAAAAAATGTGACCCTTGTAAATGTCCCATAGACCAGTTCTTCATGTTCTAAGAACTTGGCAGTATGACTAACATTCCTGTGGCACACATGAACACACATTGCACACATTACCTGTGGTGACAAGTGAGACAGATCCTTTCATCAAAAGACCTAATTNAACCATGTCTAATAAACCTAGTCAGAGGCAGGTCCAAATTATGCTACAGACACTCTCCATGTGGTCAAGGCAGGTCAGACTTAATACTCCATATCCAAGACAAGCACACAGTTAACCCAGCCCAGCTGACACAGAACAGTAACAGTTTGATTTGATCAGTCTTTTGATATATTTCATCCTTTCCTTATGTATCTGTTGATAACATACAACATGTCAGGCATTATGCTGGGTGCTGCAATCACAGACACAAAGAAGCTCCACAGACAAATAAGACTAGGTATCAGTGGGGCAGGCTGAGACACACCATATAAAACCCAAACCAATGGGGCCAGTTCGGTGGCTCAGGGGGCAAAGGCTCTTAGTATCAAGTTTGATGACCTGAGTCCAGTCCCTGGGACCCACATGGTAAAAGGATCTGTACTCTGAACTCTAATAGGTACAATGGTTTGACCAAATGTAACTTTTAAAAAAAAAAAGAAACCAATTACAGAAAATCTAATCTGTAATAGACATAGTTCTCATTACTTAAACAGTAGATTCTCTTTGACATTCAAGTTTTCCTGACAGAACTCCTCTACCCACGTACAGTTTATCAGTCATGATGAGGTTTGCGTCAGTATACTGTTTAACCAAGTGAAAACACAAGGACAGAATTAAATCATAGCTCCTCAGTGCCTTAATCCCTGGTATGTGGAATGGCCTAACTAGACCGTCAGGATTCATAATGACCAAGTTCAACATAACCACTGTTTAACACAAGTGCACATTGATAGGTTTCTCTGCGCAGCAATCAGAGTCAGGCCAGGTGAGGAAAGGTCAGGTTTAATTCACGAACCTTCCAGGGTGATTCCCAGGCCCCACAGACAGATCGGGGTGAGAGACCAGAGGGAAGAGAGCGTCTAGTCTCGGGGATGCAGCTTAAATAGGCCCAGGGAGTGGCCTTGGCCTCTCTGGGGAGGAGCCGTGTTTTGGCGGCTCTGAAGGGGCATGTTCAGCAGCTTACGGCCCAGTGCCGGCCTGCACACGGGCCAGGAGTCCGAGCCACTGGAGGTGTGGATGGTGCTGGGGGTGGAGCCTGAGCCACACAGGAAGCTGCATCCGGAAGATCCCCAGGTAGAAAGCAGCTCCACCAGTCGCCTGGAGGCTGGGAATTGTCCGCCAAGAGCGGGACACCAAGGGCTAAGGTGGAGCTCCTACCATACACACATTTGACAGGATTTTCATGTGATACGATTGTTTTAGACTTAAGTTATATATCCCCTAATGACTTCTTTTCTTCATTTGTTTTCTTTTGTTTGAGATAGTGTCTCAATATATGACACAGGCTGGCCTGGAAGTCACTACAGGTATCCAAAGCTGGCCTCAAACTCCAGACCCTTCTGCTTTAGTCTTCCAATTGCTGGGTTTGCAGGTGTGCCTTAAGTGATTATCAACAGAAGTAAACATATGAAAAAAAATGTTAAAAAAGAAAAGAAGTAAACACATGTTTAAAATAGAGGAAGAAAGGGAGGAGGCATTGAGTAAAGAGAAAGGGAGATTAAAAAAAAAAAAGCAAGTCTTGACTCATCACAGGGGCTGAAGGGATAGTTCAGTGGCTAAGAGCACTTGCTACTCTTTCACAGGACGTGGGTTCATTTCCTAGCACCCACATGGTAGCTCACAACTGTCTGTAACTTCAGTTCTGGGGGATCTCTGCTGGCCTCTAAGGGTACCAGGCACACATGCATGAATGCATGCATGCCCAAACAGACATGCAGTACGTGTAGGCAGAAATTCACACACATAAAATAAAAATAAATATCTTAAAAATATATATATGATTAATCAACGTTTGGATCCAGATTTATCATTGGTCCATGTTTACCATGGATATAACTGCTTAAAATAAAATCTGAAAACTGCCATGTGCCTACTCTAACGTTCAGGCTGACTTTCTAACACTACTCATTCTGAGAGCGCTGTTGGACTCTCTAACAGGGTGTGGAGATGTGAGTCAAACCACCAGCTCTTGGGGTGGGAGTATATCTCAGTGGTAGAGCATGTGCACTAAGTCCTCGGTTCAGCTGGCACAGTAATCCCAGTACTGGAGAAACTGGGGCAGGAGGATCACCACAAGTTCTAGGCCAGTCATTGGGCTCTCCAGCACCAAAACAATAAAATCCTTTACTCATTTCACAACACTGAGTTATGTGGTAAAGCTGCAAAGTGTAAATGAAGGTGTGAAACCACTTTCTCCTGTGTATGTTGGGGTACAGACTGATCAAGAAAGCAATATCCAACCAGATGTTGTAGCACACCCATGTGACTCCAGCTACTGTTNAGGCTGAGGAAGGATTCCAAGTTCAAGGCCTGCCTGGTCAACTTTGGGAGAGCTTATCTTAAAAAACAAACAGACAAAACATGGGCATGATTCTCACATACATAATCCTAGCACTAGGAAGGCCAAGGAGGGAAGATCACTGAGAGATTGAACCAGCCTGGGCTACACAGTGAGTTCAAGTCTAGCCTGGATTGTACAGTAAGACTTTAAGATAAAATAAGGCCAGGGAAGTACTTGCCTCGCATATGCTAGGCACACACACACACACACAATTTTTTAAAGCAAACTTTTGGATTTGGTTTTAAATTTTGATGAAACTGCATTTGTTTGCTTTAGTGTGAAACCAGCCCTAGAGATTGAGCCTAGGACCTTGTACATTCTAAGCAAATCCTCTACCACTGAGTTAGATCCCCAGCTATGCTTTTGCTTTTTATTTTGACTCAGTGTTTCACAGAGTGGCCCAGGCTGGCCCTGAACTCTTTCTGGGCCTATGACATGGCATTATTTTTGTTTCCTTGAGAAACAGTATCGTTCTGTAGCCCATGGTGGCTCCGACAGGCATCTATCACTATACTTGGCCTAAAAGTGCTGTCAATCACAACAAATGCCCATGAGGCCATGTATGTTCAAGGAAGCAGCACCTGTTCCAGGACTGAAGGCTCTAAAGTGGCACTAACAGAAACAGGGACAAAAGCAATTTGGGTTCCCTAATAGCCACATTTTTACAAAGTAAAAGTAAAATGGAAACAAGTGAAATGTCATTTCAGCATGTAATGAATATACAATTTATCAAGATTTTGTTGCTATTGTTGAGACAGGGTCTCACTATGTAGNCCCAGCTGGCTTCAAATTTCAGCCCTCCTGCTTCAGCCTCCCAGGTCCCAGAATTATAGATGCCGCATCACACCAAGGTTCTCAACTTTTACATTTCCTTTTTCATATTGATTTATTGAAATCTAGTATATTTTATGCTTACAGTCCATCTTAATTTGGACCAGCACAGTTCAGTGCTCCATAGCCAGCGTGCTGGTCAATAACGGAGGGTATTTTTCTATTACAGTGGGTTCCTAGGTAAAGTTTAAATGGACTATTCCTAACTCAAAACTTGTTATTTTTAGAGATAGTTCTTTATGACAGGGTCTCATAAATAATAAGTAACCCAGCCTGGCCTTGAACTCCTGATCTTCCTGCCTCTGCCTCCAGACTGCTGGGACAAAAGGTGTGCACCACTATGATCAGCTTAAAATGTTACTTTAAAGAATGTTATTTTTCTATGTACATACTTGTAGCTCAATATATGAGTTCAATATATGATGGAGTAATAAAATACAAGTGAGTATCTATTAAGTCATATGGGAAAGAAACTGTCCTTAGAAGAGTGACTTTAAGAGGAATGCTGGAAAGCTACCCACACTCCTTATCCCTTATGTATTTAGAAAGATTAAGTAGGCTGGCTCATGTCTCATCCTCCTGAGTGCTAGGATTATAGGCATACNTCACCATGCCCAGTGGCCTCTTTTCCTTCTTTTTGGAACATTTCTTACTGAGAACATGTGTAGGGGTGTGACAACTACCTTGAGATAGCGACAAAAGATTCTTTAACACAGTGAAGATAACAGAAGGGCATTTTTCTTATCAGAGATCTAAATTTATGAAGCCAACCATGCAGACATGGGACAAAGGGAGGCAAGAACAGAGTTCCCTATCAGAAGGTAGAGTGCGTCAGCAAGGTCCTTTACGGGATTTGCCTAAATAGTAACAAACGCAACCTGCCCTTCTTCCTGCCATTTCCCTCTGTTGAAGTTTCTTCTTCTTCTTCTTCTTCTTCTTCTTCTTCTTCATCTTCTTCTTCATCATCATCATCTTCTTTTCTTCTTCCTTCTTTTCTTCTCTTCTTCTTCATCCTCCTCCTCATCATCATCATTCCTCCTCCTCCTCCTCCTCTTCCTTCTTCTCTGGCTGTTCCTGGAAACTTGCTCTATATACACCAGGCTGGCATTGAACTCACAGATCTGCCTGCCTCCAGAATGCTGGGATTAAAGGTAAATACCACCATGCCTGCTTATTTTCTCCATTTTGAACAGTTCAGGATCCTAGTGCAGGGAATGGTGCCACCCAGAGTGGGCAAGTCTTTTCACCTAAGTTAATGTAATCAAGATAATCCCCTACAGGTATGCCTAGAGGCTACCCTAACCTAAATAATCCCTCATAGGTACCTGAAGGATGTCTCCTAGGTGATCCAAGATACTGTCAAGTTGATAACTAACAACCATTACACTGTTCTACCTTATGTTTTAGCTGCTATGACAATCTGCCTGAACTCAGTGAAATAACAAAAGCTGAGATAATTGACCTTAATTACAATGAGGAGTCTAAATTGTTGNGTTGAGACTACAAAGCTGGAGGCTTAGTCCCCTCAGGAATGATAGTCTTCCCAGTTCCACTAAATTAGCGCAATACTGTTGAAGGAAGAGAGGATTCTAGAATGAGGTAGAATAAGAACCTGGGATCTACTAATTTGACCACCAGGAATTACAGCCCAATTGAGAGTCCCACTGAAAAATTTAGAAGATTGCAACTAGTTATTATTTTCAAGGATGAGACTTAAGAGACTTGCACTTATCCTCGCAGCAGTTTGGGGGGGCGATTGTGGAGGGAAGGAAGATAAGTGAAGAGATTTTGTTCACAATGTGGAATTGATTACAGTAAAAGAATGAGCTTGGATGTTGCAGGTGCAAGGAGCAGCATTTTCCCCATGCCTGGCTTGCTTGACATTTTATATCCCTTGGATCTCAGCTGTTGCCNCTCAATTTGTGGGCACAAATGACAGCAGAGTTTTCATTACTATACAATGTCATGGTAACCATAGGCAAACATGGTTTTGTATGTCAACTTGACACAAGCTAAAGTCATCAGAGAGGAAATGCCTCCATGAGATCCAGCGTAAGGCATTTTCTCAATTAGTGATCAATGGGGGAGGGCCCAGCCCATGGTGGGTGCTGCCATCTCTGGGTTGATGGTCCTGGATTCTATAAGAAAGCAGGCTGAGCAAGCCATGGGGAGCAAGTCAATAAGCAGCATCCCTCCATGGCCTCTGCATCAGCTCTTGCCTCTAGGTTTCAGCCCTGCTTGAGTTCCTGTTCTGACTTCCTCCAACGATGGATTGTGATCTAGAAGTGTAAGCCAAATAAATCTTTTCCTCCCCAACTTGCTTTCTGGTCTGGTGTTTCTTTGAAGCAATAGAAAGTCTAACAAAGACACATGCCCAGAAAGTTGGCTGAAGAAATGGTACTCGGAAGTTTTTCAGTATTAACTGTGAAAACTTTTATTTTCTGAGTTACACAGGAGACTAAATAGGTGACCATTGCTCAGGTTCACTTCCTTTTCTTCTGTCTTTTTTGGTTTTTCAAGACAGGGTTTCTATGTGTAGCCCTGGCTGTCCTGGTACTCTGTAGATCAGGCTGGCCTCAAACTCAGAGATCTGCCTGCCTCTGCCTCCCGAGTGCTGGGATTAAAGGAGTGAACCACCACTCACAAAAGAGACATTTTGTTTGACCACTAACCAGTCCTACACTAATTTTTATCACATGTAGATGAGTTAGAAACTTAAAGGACTCATTTCTTTTTAAATTCAAATATCTTACACTTAGTGTTCAAGTGTGCAGACATCACAGCCCATATGTAGAGGCTAGAGGACAATCTTTAGGAGTTGGCTGTCTCCTTCCACTGTTTTCATCAGAGACTAAATTCAGGTCATCAGGGCTTGGTGGCAAATGCTTTTACTCACTGAGCCATCTTGCTGGCCCAGGACTCATATTTCTAGCCACCTTTAGTTTTTTGTGTTTTATGTTGTTTTCCATTGCTGGTTTTCTTTGAGACAATGTTTTGCTGTGCTCCTTAGGGTGGCTTTGAACACTTGAACCTCCTCCTCAGCCTCAGGTACTGTCATTGTAGATGTACCACCATGCCAGGCTTTATCTACTAATTTTTTTTAAAAGGGGGGTGGGGAGGGAAAGACTTTTAGTTTGTGTGTTTCCCTGCATACATTTATATGCATCACATGTAGTGCCCACAGAGGCCAGAAAAGGGCACTGGATCCCCTGGAGCTGGAATTACAAGAGGTTGTGAGCTGCCATGTGGGTACCAGGGACTTGACTCCAGTTCTCTTCAAGAGCAGCAAGTGCTCTTAACCACTGAGCCATCTCTCCTGCCCTGAGTGTATGAACTCTTCATCTAACTCTCATACAGAATTTCCATTAGAGACATATTATAATGTTCAAAACAGTCTTTCAGGGTGGCTATTGTGCACTTCTATAGTGCCAACACTTGGGAGAATGACATTCTCCCAAGTTTGAAGCCATCCTGGATTACATAGCAAGATCCTCTCTCAAAACAAAAACAAAACACCCCCAAAACCTAAACAACAAAAAAATCAAACAATAAATTACCACTACAATCTGTTCTTTTGTGATTGCCATCAGTCTTGACAAAGTAAGCCCTCTTTTTGAGTTAATCATAAATATGAACAAGAAAGTCATACACCTTTTCTGTATTTTTTCCTTTATGAAGAAAATATCAGTTCAACCTAGGCTTGGAAAACTGGTTATCATCTTACCTCAAGTAAAGCTATTGTTCTTATAGAAAATAGAGAATTTTAAAGTAAGTTCCCACCTCTGTTTTTAAGACAGGGTCTCATGTAGCCCAAGCTGTCCTGGAACTGTGTAGGTGCAGATGACCTTAAATTTCTGGTCCTGCCTCTACAGCTGGGAATACACAGGCATGTACCACCAGGCCCCATTTCATTCAGTTTGGGATGAAACCTGTGGCTTTTGTGCAAGGAGCCTACCAATTGAGCTACAAACCCTGGCAATCTATTACCCCTCCT
>LZPO01007944.1:660249-677928 GCA_001675575.1 Neotoma lepida
GAACTCACAGAGACCCACCTGCTTCTGCCTCCCGAGTGCTGGGATTAAAGTCGTGCACCACCATGGCCTGGCTGTATCTCTTATTTCAAATTTGCATTTTCACATCTTGCAAGTCAGCATTTCTTGTGTAAACAATATTTGGAGTGCCTTGGTTTGTATTCTTAGTGAGAAATAATAAGTTACATGTCAGCCTAGGAAACAATATAGCTATACATTTATTTATTACTTTTTAAAAAACATTTTAAAATTTTATGTGTACCAAGTCTGTGTCTGGTGCCTGTGGAGGTCAGAAGAGGGCGTCAGATCCACTGGAACTGGAGTTACAGGTCTTTGTGAGCCACCTTGTAGGTGCTAGGAACTGAACCTAGNTCCCCTGGAAAAGCAGCAAGCATCTCCCCAGCTATTTATTCATAGAGAGAGGGAAGGAGGGGGGCGAACACCACGGCACGTGTGGAGGTTATAGAACAACTGTCTGGCATTTGTTCTGCACGTTGGTCCTGAGAATGAACTTGAGTTGTCAGGAAGGGCCTTTACACCCTGAGCTATCTTGCCAGCCAAAGTATAGCTACTTAAATTCCTGATTTGGGGTAATCCAAATGCCCTCCAATTATTACCTGAATTTATGTTTAAAAATTAATTTAGCAATCTGTATTCAAATTGTATTTTTATTTTTCCTGTAAAATGGCAAAGCATTTGCAAGCTGGTTTTTGTGGTCAACATACAGTTNTGTTTCTTACATGTCTCTGCAGTAGACTATTAGGAACTACACAAGTGGCTTTCAAAAGGCAGATATGTAATCTCACAGAGAAATGCCNTTTTGTGTGTGCTTCCACGGCTCTGTAGAAACAGTCCTCAAATACTCNACATAGCTGGCATCTTCAGTTCAGTGCAAATAGATTTTTATGGAAAGAAGCAAGGGGGATGGGAGGACTTACTGTCTTAGTGTAAATATGGGCTCCTAGAATTCTGGCAGTATGTAGGGCCACAGCAATCCAGTCAGGAAGAAGTCCACAAGGTAGATTTGGTTCTGCAAATGCTAACTGAAAGCTTTCTTCAACAATTCAGTTCTTTTTCCCCTTTCTTTAGTNGGCAGGGTCCCATGGTGACGGGTTTTGAAAGCAATAGTCCCCTTCAGCAGTTACCTAGCACCATGGCAACCAGGACGTCAGCAAAGCAGGATAGACCCACACAAAATAGCTGCAGCCAGGCTTCTGTCCTGCCTNTCCAGTTCAAGTCTGCCTGAGGCCCACTAATGGAGCCAAAAACATCTAGGCTTGTACACCCCAACATTCCTGTGTGTTGATGTGGATTTTCCCATAGGTAGAGATGTAGGAACACATATATAGTAAACTATATCTTGAAATCCCCCCACCAAAACAAAAAGCAAAACAAAAAATCGAAAGAATATGTTTAAGGGGTAAGAGAGGCAGGGGTGAGTTGCAGGATAGGGGCTAGAAAGCAGATGGAGATTTAGTGAAATTATTTGTTCTCCTAAGTAAAGTAAGTTGACAGTAGAGGAAATTAGAGCCACAAATACATGGTGTGATTTATATTTAAATATAAGACTTCAGGGAAAAGCTTTAAAAATATTTTTATTTACCTGCAATAGACAAATGGCTTTAAGGAGTGCGGAAGGGAAGATAATGCTGTCCGTGGTGCTGAACCCTCCATCGCCCAGATGTGCTTCAAGGGTGCCCCCAAGATAGGTTAAGGAACACATAGCCACATCCGGATGCTGGTAATAGAAAGAAAATGAGGAATTGGAGAGAAAGCGTAATTTTCTTCCTTTAGTGAAGCAACTCTGAAAGTTCAGGATAAAATCATCTGATGGAAAAAAAGCAGCGAGGAAGGCTGGAGGTCTGCGTCCAATCTTGCCCTTTTCATATGGAGATTTTCTGATCAGAGCCAATCAGGTCAGAGATTTCTGCTGCTTTGCTCCTGAAAAGAGAAGTGGGGGAAGGGAGAGGGACGATGGCCACATTTCCCCCCAAGCCACATGATCCATTTCCCATGTGACACATTCCAGAGCCTTGGAAAGGAGAAGGAGGGGCCCTGTGCGTGGGGCTGGGGGTGGGAAGATGGTTTAACAGTCAGCCCAGCACAGCGGCATCTTGTCTCCTACCAGGAAGCAGGCTGTGAGCTGGGGGAAGGACAGCTATGAATGTGTTCCCAAGGGTTCCTGGTGGTTTATGGCATCCTCCAAAGTCCTGTCNGAGAGCTGTTCCTGACCAAGAAGACCTACGGAGACTGTCTCTGAAATCTAGTCCCGATGAAGGTATGTGCTCAAGATTGCTTATCACAGCCGAAATTCGCCTCAGAGGACACAATACCTTCTTGTTCTCTTATTTTTTCCAGGCAATTTGGAGATTTTGTCCAGGCTTAAATGCTCATTAGGGGCATTAGATCTGTTACAGGTCCAGAAAAGATGCCTAGGTAGTTCTGTTAAATAAATACTTCTCCAGAGTAAGCTCCTATTGATGAGAAAAAAATTGGTTGGAAATCGTATATAGTAATTGATAATAAAACCATAAACTCATTGATGAAAGGATTTCTTCCTGTTGAATCCCGGAAGGGGTGGGAGAATCATTACTCAGAAGAGCTAGATTTCATTGTCACTATTAGAGAATCCTATCTCATCCCTTTGAGCTGCTGTTCTGTGCCCGTGTTCTAAGAGGTTCCTGGCAGTAGCTTAGGGAGCCTGAGCGGGCAGTCCTGCTATTCCTTTGTGCTGTTAGCTCATCCTCCTGACATCCCTGATACCAGGAGCACCAGTGATTGTCCCCAAGCTCTGTTTTAGGACACTGGACTGCCACAGAATTCCACATCTTATGGAAAGCCCTAGGGAAGCTCTTAGAGGAATCCACCAGATTTAAAGGCTACAATCTGCCATACACTCATCTTGGTTTCTTTCAGCAATTCTCCCCAACACAAAGAGAAGAGCTAGCAAATTCACACTGAATTTCATTTCNCAGATACTTGGAAAAGTTCTTGTTCTGTGCAAGCCATGATTCCAAGCATAAGTAATCATTAATCTTTACAGAATACAGTTTAGAGATAAAGAAACCCAGGCATAGAGGAGTTAGTTCCAGGGCTGTTCTAGGGTCACTTAGGTAGCACATAATAGAGCAAGAACTGAATCTCAAGATCTTGAAGTCCTCATTCTTAATGACTGAGCTATGCTGCTTGCCTTCTTGTGTTATCTCAAATGATGTCAACAGTCTACTGGGCTACAAATTTTCTTCAGCTGACNGTACTAGAAGATTGAGTCAGCTTGCCTGGCTAAAGCAGATCTCCAGTGAAATCTATATTTAATTTTGAATTATCCCGATAGTCATGTTCTGTACCCCAAATAACCCAGTAAGTAATTGCCTATTCTCTCCCTCTTGTGCTGCATAGATACCTAGTAGTAAAACCNGATGTTACTATGGTAATCACTGAGTCTAAAGGAAAAAAGATAAATCTGGAATTATGTTATGGTTGACTTTTTAAATCAAACCTAGAAATATTTTTCTACCCTTGGAACCTAGTGCCAAGCCCAGCTTAAGCATGTTGCCTTCATCTGATTCTCAAAAGAAAATTAGTATATCAAGGCAAGTGATGGCTCATACCTGCAATCCTAGCACTTGGGAAGAAAGAGTGTCACAAATCTGAAGCCTGCCTGGGCTACAGAGTCTCAGACTCTGTCTCAAAAAAAGAAGAAAACCTTAAAAAATATGCATATTAACTATGATGCCTGACTGGGTTCATTGTTTAAAATAATATGCTTTTAAAACAAGGAGAGCTCTCTTTGCAAACTATTTTAGGTTTTTAATGGTAAAAGAAATTTTCTAATACTTTTTTTATGTTAGAAGTTTCTGGGGCTGAGGAGATGGCTCAGTGTATAAAGTGGTGGCAGGTGTGAGGCTCTGACTTCAGTTATTTAGCACTGAAGTTGAAAAAAAAAGTTTAATGTGGCTATGTGTGCCTGTGATCTCAGCATTGGGAGGCAGAGGCAGGAGGGTCTCGTGGGCTTGTCAACCTTGATCTGTGGCCTGCATGGACATGCATGCGCGCGCACACACACACAGAGGAGAGAGAGAGAGAGAGAGAGAGAGATAAAAGGGTGTTCCCCTGAGTGGTGGACAGTGCCTGTAATCGCAGGTGATGAGTGAGAGGTTGAGTAAGGACCACCTAGAGTTAAAGGGTAGCCTGGGCTACAGAGTGAGCCTCTGTCTTATAAAAACAAACATAAAAAGTGGAAGATTGTCCCCCTTGATCTGTGTGGGTTTCCTTCTGACTTTTGATAACAGAAGATGCCTGATCTCAATCCTGTGGAAAACTGAAAGAGATGCTGGATCTAAAACAACGTGGAAAGACAGGCAGAAAGCTCGGATTTTCTTTCTTTTGGTTTTTTCGAGACAGGGTTTCTCTGTGTAGCTTTGGCAGCGCCCTTCCTAGAACTCCCTCGGTAGCCCAGGCTGGCCTCGAACTCACAGAGATCCGCCTGCCTCTGCCTCCCGAGTGCTGGGATTAAAGGCGTGCGCCACCACCGCCCGGCAAGCTCGGATTTTCAAACTGTTTTTCAAAACATTGTATTTCCCTCTAGTAGTTCATTGCAGAGCACTTGGAGGAGTAGTTGTTTCCTCAGTGACGTAGACAGTTCTCTGGGACAGGTAACCTNAAAAGTGGCCTCCTGAATGGTGAGCTCTCAGTACACATGTGAACATACAATGGGAAGACTCGGGATTCTTAGCAGCATTCTACTGTAGCTAATTTTGGGGCCCGCTATTTTATTTGTTTATTTATTTAGTTTGTTTCTGAGATGGGATTCATGTAGCCTAGGTTGGCTTCAAACTTGCCATGTAGCTGACATTGGCCTTGAACTGATCCTCTTTGCCTCCCTTTCCCAGTCCTAGGATTACAGGCATGTACTACCATGCCCAGCTCTGAATATTTTTTTTTTTTTGCATATGTGTATAGTGAAGCAGCAAATATGCAGTAAGAACTTGGCAGCAGTCAAAATTGTATCTGAAGTTAATGTATGTTAGCTAGGCTTATCATGAACCAGAGCTCAGTGGTGTCCATAAATTCTTCCCTGGGCATCACTGGTCCTTCTCGTACTTCATTTGTACTTGAGATGAAATCTCATAGTATGTTGTGGAAAGTTGGATGGGGAAACCCCAGCAGTCTCACACTTTCCTAGTGTTTTGTCTAACACTTCTTCCTGTCATTAAACAGCTCACCTCAGTTTGAGAGGGAGTATCTCCAGTGGTTCTGCCCCATGCATTCTATTATCTAGTCTGGTACCCAGGTCCCAGAACACTGTCCAAAGAAATCTCAGAAGTGAATAGACCCTTTCCCAAGGACCCTTGAGATTCTGAGTATCAGCTAGAGTTTGAGCCAAAATGTGGCAGTCAGGACCCATATGACAGACAATGTCTCAAGGCGTTTCCCCTCTGTGGCAGTGGGGTCAAACCCAGAGCCTGTGTGTACTGACAGGTGACAGTCCCAGCCCTGCCAGAGCATTTTCCCTCTGTGGCATTTGGGTCAAACCCAGGGCCTGTGTGTACTGGCAGGTGACAGTCCCAGCCCCGCTAGAGCATTTTTGAAAGCTTGCTTAGGATTTGAATTCAAGTTTGAAAGCTAACTATGATTAGACTAGTCACCCTCATGATCAGACACATAGTACAGCCTTTATTATTTTGCTGTCTAATCATTAAAGACAGAAAGATGAAGCTCCTTCCCACCAGTGTCACCTGCTAAGTTTGCTACACAGCAGAACAGTAGCCTGTTGGAAGAGCAGTTGCACTGCTTGCTGCTTGCATAGACACAGGGCAGCACAGTTGAGGCCTAGCTGGGCTTTCTACCTGCCCCCTTGAATCTGAAAGGAGCAGCCCACTGAACTTGCTGAACAGAAGACAAAACAGAGAAAGTAGAGAGTCATTGCCTTGAGGAGGGACCCTCACAGCATGGTTTTGATTTGGAGGGTAGGTGTGAAAGATCTATGAGGAGGTGGACAACAACGCTGAGTGTGGAATCCGAGAGAGCGATGGCTAGGTCCCATCTTGTAGTGCAGGTGTGTCTCTCCCTCGGGTGTATGTATCAGAAGGGCAGGGACTAGAGCCAAGGGCCAAGCGTGGGTGCTGGATCCTCTGTGAGCCANGGCAAAAGGTGAAATGGAGTTGACTTCTCTAAGGGGACAGGTTAAGAGCAGGAGAGTCACTGTCATGATTTTATTATCCTGTTTGTAGTGTCACTTCCCCTTGGCAGAAACCTTAAAGAGGCATCTCCTGGAGTCTCTCATGCAACAGGCTCTCCCAGGCACCTGGCAGCTGTCATATTTAATCTTTGTAGCAACTCTGTGATACACAGTATTAGCCCTGAGGAAACTACAGCTCAGAGGGATTAACTAATCCGTCTAAAGTCACAACCAGTAGCCAGCTTTAAACTAGTTCTCTTTGGTCCTAGTATATTGCCAGTAATGTTTTTTCTTCTGTTCTTTAAAAATAATATATTTAGGTATTAGAGTAATAAAAACATAGTTCTCAAAAATTGGAAAAGTAGGCACTGGAGCTCTTCCACAGGATCCAGGTTCAATTCCCAGGACCCACACAGTGGCTTACAACTGCCTTAACTCCAGTTTCAGGGAATTTGACATTTTTTCCTTGACTCTGAGGGTAACTAGGCATGCAGGTAATACACAGGCATACANGCAGGCAAAACATGGTGCATATTTTTTAAGTAAATTGGGAAAATATAGAGTACTAAGCAAGAACATCTATTAAAATCCTGATATGTTTCTTTTTAGTCTTTTTTAATGTGTATCACTAAAGGCAGATATTTGTTGAGCTCTCATTTTGTTCTAGATAATATTTTTGGCTCCTTTCTTTGTTGTTATTTTTTAATGTGTGTGTGTATGTGTGTGTGTGTGTGTGTGTGTGTGTGCCATTGGAAGCCAGAAGAGGGCATTGAATCCCCGGAGCTAGATATGAACCTGCTTATCCTCCTACCTCTGCCTCCCAAGTGTTGGACTTGCAGTCATACACCACCACACTTGGATTAACCCCTTTCTCATGTACTTTGTTCTAACAACAAATCAGTAGGCGCTGTCATTTTATGGATGAGAACAATAAGCACAAAGATATTAACTTTCCAGTGGTTACACAGATTGTGAATTGAAACCCAGACGGCTAGCTCTGGAGCATTTTGTCACCACATTTAGTATTTGGGGCAGATAATTTTTTTTTAAAGATTTATTTATTATGTATACAGAAGAGGGCACCAGATCTCATTACAGATGGTTGTGAGCCACCATGTGGTTGCTGGGAATTGAACTCAGGACCTCTGGAAGAACAGTCAGTGCTCTTAACCTCTGAGCCACCTCTCTAGGCCTGGGGCAGATAATTTTTTGATATTCATTGTAGAATGTTTAGCAACATCCTTGGATTCTGCCTACCAGATACCAGTAACCAATGTGTCTAGACGTTGCCATATGTCCTCTGGTAGGTAAAGTTGTTTCCACCTAAGAACTGCCAGACTGAAGCCCCAGCACTCAGCCCCTGGTTTCTACAACCTCTTCATACCTAAAATGTACATAGAGTGCCAGCAAGGTGGCTCAGCCAGTAAAGGTGCTTGCGGCCAGGCGTAACAACCAGAATTGTTAGATTGTTAGATTCCCACAAAATGGAAGGAAAAAACAGTTTCTTGTAAAAGCCAGGCACACTTGTAATCTCAGGATTTGGAAGGTAGAGGTAGAAGAAGGATTAGGAGTTTAAGGGACATCTATGGCTACATTTCAAATTTGGGGCCAACTTGGGCTATGAACCCTTGTCTGCTACAGCAGTGACACTCATGGCAGCTAGGTCTGTAACACAAATCTTAAAAGGTCTTATTAATAAAAACCCAGAGCCAGATATTGGGGTGAAAGCTGGAAGATCAGAGAAGCAAAACAAGCCACAGCCAACCTCACCTCACCAACTCCTCATCTGATCCTGTTTCCACGAATCCTCAGACTGAAAGCCTCTGAGTCCTTACTCCTGAGAGTCTCAGTTGAACTGCTGCTTAGTTCCTGTCTCCTCACGCCTTATATACCATTCTCCACCCAGCCATGTCACTTCCTGGGATTAAAGGCATGTGTGCTTTCCAAGCAAAGGCATGAGATCTCAAGTGCTGGGGTTAAAGGCCTGTGCCACTGCTGCCTGATTCTGTTCCCAGTGTGGCCTTGAACTCACAGAGATCCAGATGGATCTTTGCCTCCCAAGTGATAGGATTAAGGGTATGTGCCACCACTCTCTGGCCTCTGTGTCTAATCTAGTGGCTGGCTCTGTCCTCTGATCTCCAGATAAGTTTATTAGGGTACACAATATATTAGGGTACACAATATATCACCACATAGGTCAGTCCAGAAGTTGACTCACAGACTGAGCTTGGACTCAGGGCTATCAAATTTCAAAGTGATTCTCAATTGATGAGGTCAGCACCTAACCACCCAGGGCAGCTACCTCCCCTTGTAGGCCCCACTGCACAAGTGGATCCTTCTGTGCCCTAAGCTGTCCTGTTCTCCACATTTGCATCCCTTGGGTGTCTCTTATCTGGGGGCAGTGGCATGTTGATGCATGCTCCCTGTGTTGGTTGTCCATCTTCAGGTCCTTGGGGCAGCTCCATTCTTTTGCTGAGTTCCTCTTCTGTTTCTTCGAACTGTTTAGCTGTCCTGTCACACCCTTTGTGAACTCCTGATGTTTTCCTCTTTGGAATCAATTCTTATCCTGACTCTTCTGCACTGTATTACAATGCAGCTTCTAATCCCCTACCTTCCCTAGAAGTCCAGCAGAGCCTTTTAGTTTGATGGACTCTCATTCTTTCCTTCCTTTTCTCTTTCTTTAAAGAAAGATTATTTTATTTTTATTTCTGTCTGTGTATGTATGTCTGTGTGTGTATGTACTGTTCATGCAGGTGCCCATCATGGCCAGAAGAAGGTGTTTGATCCCCTGTAGCTAGAGTTCCAGGTAATTGTGAACTGCCAGACATGGGTACTGGGAACAGAACTGGTCTTTTACAAGAGCAGCCAGTGTGCAGCAAGCACTCTTTAACTGCTGAGCCCACATTTCTCTGTCTAATTTTGTCTTTGTTTTCTGTATTATTAGCGTCCTATCTTTCCTGGCTTCCTTTTCATTGCTGTGATAAAAACCTCTGATCCAAAGTAGTTTAGAGAAAGAAAGGGTTACTACAATCAGCTTACAGGTTACAGTCCATCATGGAGGGGAGTCAGGGCAGGAGCTCGAGCAGGAACTTCAATGAGAAAGACTGCCTCCTGGCTGGCTTGCAGACCCATGCTTATTAGCTAGCTTTCCTATACAGGCCAGGAAGACCTGCCCAGGGAGTAGTGCCTCCCACAGTGGCCTGGGTCCCCACCTCAATTAATAATCAAGAAAATCCCCACAGGCCAAGCTGATGTGGGCTTCCCCTCAACTGAAAGTCCCTTCTCAGGTGACTCTAGGCTGTGTCAACTTCACAGAGTTAACTAGGATGCCGTCCAAAAAGTTCTTGTCAATCTCAAACAAGCCTCAATTGTTTCCTTCTAGTATCACAGTTTGAGGTCTAGCATTCAAACCTTTCATCCATTTTTAGTTCTTTTTATACCTGGCAAGAAATGGGGATTAATTTCATCNTTTTTTCTTGAAGATAATCCTGTTTTTCCAGCACCTTTATTGAAAAAACAGTCCCTTCTCCAATACGTGTTCTGAGCACCTTTGTAAAAAATCAGTTGGGTTTAGTTGTATAGTTCACTTCTAGGAGTGTGTGTGTTTGATGTTTTCTTTAAAATTTTGATTACATTTGTTTTTTGGGGAGTGGTTTGTTGTGCATGCCATGGCAGGAATGTGGAAGTCAGAGGACAGCTTGTGGGAGTCAGTTTTCTCCTTCTACTCTGGATTCCAGAGATGGAGCTCAAGTTGTCAGACTTGACAGCAAATGCCTTTACCTGTGGAACCTTCTAAGCAGGCTCCCAGACAGCCCTGGGTGTGCGTGTGTGTGTGTGTGTGTGTCTGTCTGTCTGTCTGTCTATCTGTCTGTGTGTGTCTGTATCAATGCCCATACCATGCTGGCTTGATTACTACAGCTTGACTTTGGCTATTTGGGGTTTTTGTGATTTGATATGAATTGTTTTTTTCCTAATTCCATAACGAATATCATTGTATTTTGGTAGAGGTTGTGTTGAATCTGTAGATGACTTTGAACATTATGGATTTCTAACAATACTGATTCTTCTATCCAACACAAATTTATTTTCTTTTCCTTTTTCCCTCCCCCTTTCTTTTCCTCCCTTCTTCCTTCTGTCTCTCCTAATCTCCTATTTCTTCTATCAGTGTTTTATAGTTTTCAGTGTAGCAGGTTTTCACATCTTTGATTACATTTGCTCCCAGATGTTTGCTTTACAGCCATTATAAATGAGATTGCTTTCTTGATCCTCATTTAGATAATTTACTGTTGGTGTATATCAAGCTATTAGCTTTTATGTATTTATTTTGTACCCTATAACCTCGCTGGATTTGCTTATTCAGATAGTTTTCAGTGGTACTTGAGAGTTTTCTTCGCGTAAGAGTGTATTATCTGCAAACTGACGACTTGGTTTGCTCTTTGCCACCTTGGTATATCCTTGTTTCTTTCTTCTGCTTGTGACTTTTCAATATAACAGTAAATCAAAGTGATGGAAAAGGCTCCCCTACCTTGTTCTGTCTCAGAGAAAGGTTTTCAGCCTTTCCCTACTCATTGTGTTTGGCTTTTATTGTTGTGTTGAGGGTTGTTTTTTCTGTTCCTAATTTGTTGAGAGTTTTTAAGTAATGAAGCAAGATTCAATTTTGAGCCCGGTGGTGGTGGCATACGCCTTCATCCCGGCACTTGGGAAGGCAGAGGCAGGCGGATCTCTGTGAGTTGGAGACCAGCCTGGTCTACACCGCTAGTTCCAGGATGGCCAGGGCTGCACAGAGAAACCCTGTCTTGAAAAAACAAACAAAAAAAGATTCAATTTTGAATTTATTGTTATTATATTCTTTATTTTCTGATCCAGCGTCGTCTTATACTGTAGGGCTGGCCTGCAACTCACTGTGTGTAGCTCAGGCTGNCCTGTAACTCACTGTAGCCTAGGCTTGTCTGTAATTCACTGTGTAGCCTAGGCTGGCCTGAAATTCACTATATAGTTGCTGTTGATCTCAGATCTGCATTCCTCCTAACTCATTCCTCTCTAGTACTAAGATTAGAGGCAGCACCTAAAATCCTAGCACTTGGGAGGTAGAGGCAGGAGGATTAGAAGTTCAGGGTCATTCTTGGCTGTGATCAGGTTTGAAGCCAGCCTAGGACATGTGAGATCCTGTCTAAAACAAACAACAACAACACAGAAAAAGGAAAGAAATTTTAAAAATTCTTCCTTGATCCAAGGAAGTTCAAGAATAAGTTAACATCCACATACTTGTACAGTTTACATAGTTTTCTGTTATTGATTTCTAGTTTTATTACAGTATAGTTGGGAAATATACTCAATATGATTTCAAGTTTGTTTGTTTGTTTGTGTTANCACTTGTTGAGACTGTTTTGTGGCCTCTCAAATGTCTGTTCTGGAGAGTGTTCCATGTGCTGGTTGGAAGGAGGCACATGCAATTGTTGAATACGATGTTCCATAGATGTCTGTGAGGCCCATTGGGCTGTGGTGCCATCAAACTCTGTTCTTCCCTCATTGATTTTACATCTGGAGGACTTGTCCATTCCAGGAAATGGGCTACTAAAGTCACCATTGGTTACTATGTTGGAGACATACTCTCGTTCACTCCGTGTGTGTGTGTGTGTGTGTGTGTGTGTATCTAGATGTGTATAAGAGACAGGTGCAGCCCTACCTGGCCTGGAACTCATTATGTAGACCAGGCTGGCCTTTGACTTAAAGAGCTCCATCTGCCTCTGCTTCCCAAGTGCTGAGATTAAAGGCCTGTACCACCATGCCCATTTTANGGCGAGGGGGTATATATATACATACATATATATACACACATGCATGTATGTATAAACACGTGTTTGAGTCTGCATGCACACATACGCTAATTAATCAATTAATTAATTAATTAATCTATTTATTTAATTTTGAGACAGGGTCTCACTATGCAGCCCTACCTGGCCTGGAACTCATTATGTAGACCAGGCTGGCCTTTGACTTAAAGAGCTCCATCTGCCTCTGCTTCCCAAGTGCTGAGATTAAAGGCCTGTACCACCATGCCCATTTTAAATGTTTAACTTTAAAAAGTTTTTGCATAAGGTATTAGGTTCAATCCCCAGTTCTATAAAAGAAAATTAATCAATTAACTGTCCATGTGAGACTTCCCACAAGGATTTCTGTGTCAGTTTCTGTGGCCCTCTTTTGATCATGGGTGGATCACAAACCTGACTGTTTCCCTCCCCTACCCGCAGACTCTTGAGTCTGCTAAGAAAACCCTGTAACTGCTGCATCACCAGCCAGTTCTTCTCCTCTGCTGTTGTTCCCTAGAAGTTCTGTTCAACAATTTGTATTTATTATTTTAGGGAGGAAGAGGGGTGTTCATGTATCATGGCCCACATGCAAAGGCCAGAGGACAACTTCTTTTTTCGGGAGGGCATGGTTCAAGACAGGATTTCACTGTGTAGCTCTGGCTGTCCGGGAACTTGCTCTGTAGACCGAGCTGGCCTAGATCTCACAGAGTTCCGCCTGCCTCTACCTCCTAAGTGTTGGGGTTAAAGGCGTGCGCCACCACCGCCCGGCTAGAGGACAACTTAAGTTGGTTCTCTCCTCCTCTGTACTTCAATTAGAGCAATGGACTCAAGTACCCAGGCTTTCAAGGCAAACACTTTCACCTGCTGAGCCATCTTTCTGCACCCCTGTCCCCAACTCTCNCAGGTTCTTAATGCTTGTTAGTGTGGACTATGGGCTGGACATTGAAAGGTTAGCTCTCTGTCCCTGTCTTCATAGTCAGGCACGTTTTAGTTTGTCATTGTAGTTTAGATAAACCCATCTATCTCTGTGGATGCTCTGCTGACATGCTAGATGGTGTCCTAAGTCTAAGTTTACTCAAGGCAATGGTTTTGTGCGTTGCCACTGTTTAGCCCTAGAGGGCAGTCCAAGGCCACCCTCAAGTACACAGTTGTTCATCATTGTTCGTCATGAGACACCTACAGAAGGGTAGTCCTTCCCTGATGTCTGGGGCCAAGGGTAGGGCCATATATCTCATCCTCAGCCCTGGCCTGTGGTCCCACACTGTGGAGTTGGGCCAAGCTCTGGGCAGAATCATTGTTAAAGTGCTATCCTCAGACGCCTGTGATCACTGATGCTGCAATACTGCCCAGCTCGCCAAGAACAGTGTGTCACATGATAGGCTTGCATTCATTTTCACTAAAACCATGGACTTTGGTACTTGAATAAGACCTAGAGATCAGGACCCATATATATAATGTGTTCTTTAAAAAGGAGTTACGCCGGGCGGTGGTGGCGCATGCCTTTAATCCCAGCACTCGGGAGGCAGAGGCAGGCGGATCTCTGTGAGTTCGAGGCCAGCCTGGGCTACCGAGTGAGTTCCAGGGAAGGAACTCAAGGGGTTCTATAAAGCATTTATCTCAGTGTCTCCACCCCAGTGTCTTAGCTCAGGGCCAGACAGCAAACATCCAGAAGCAAAGCTACACAGAGAAACCCTGTCTCGAAAAACAAAAAACAAACAAACAAAAAAAAACAAAAAAAGGAATTACATTTTAATAACGTTTTATGTCTTTAAATTAAAAAAAATTATTGTGTGTATGTGCATGATGTATGTATGTGTGGGCTGTACATGCCATAGTGTGCACGTGGAAGTCAGAGGACAACTTTTGAGAGCTGTTTCTCTCTCCATATGGGCTCTAGGATTCTAACTCAGCTTCTCAGGCTTGCATGGCAAACGCTCCACTGAGAATCACTGGCCCTTTTTTATGTCTTTTGAGACAGAGTCTGAAACTGGCTGGCCTTCAAATCTCAGTGGTCCTCCTGTCTCCTTAGTGCTGGGATTACAGGCGTGTGTCACCACGCCTATAGAGACCTTGACTTTAAAAGAATGATGCTGTCATTATGAGAGAGACTGGATGATACAAGCTTTCCTGGCCACCTAAAATCATGTTAAACATGCAGACTTTGTCAAATATTTTCGAATGCATGTGGTGGTTAGTTTTGATTGTCACAGGTGATTTGGAAAAAAACCCACAACCTTAAGTATTGCCAACTCATAGGTCTTTGAAACCATATCACACATCATGTACTATAGTGATCACACTAACATTAGTCCCATAGTTTGGACTTGTTAAGGATAAATGGCTTTTGTGAAGGGGTAGGGTACCTAATTATCATTTAGAACTTGTGTTACTCTCATTGGTTTTTCCATTTCCTCCCTGCAGGTGTGTTGGTGGCTACCTCAAGGGGTTCTATAAAGCATTTATCTCAGTGTCTCCACCCCAGTGTCTTAGCTCAGGGCCAGACAGCAAACATCCAGAAGCTTCTGTAAGTTCAGGGGCGTGCTGTGAACCTGTTTTCCTGGAAATGGCATGCTAGTAGTTGTTCAATAACTGGCTCTGTAGAGAAGAAGAAAAAAATTACCATATTTGTCTACTTCTGTGGTGTGAATATGTCTTAGTTTGAGTTTCTATTACTGTGAAGAGATACCATGACCACTCTTATAAAGGAAAAACATTTAATTGGGGGTAGGTTACATTTTCAGAGGTTCAGTCCATTATCATCATGGTGGGGAACATGGCAGTATGTAGGCATGTATGTATGTAGTACATAAAGATGTGCTGTTACATCTTTATATGAAGGCAACAGGAAGTGGACTGAGTCACTGGTTTGGCTCAAGCATATATGAGACCTCAAAGCCTGCCTCCGCAGTGACACACTTCCGACAACAAGACCACACCTGCTCCAACAAGGCCACACCTCTTAAAAGTGCCACTCCCTTTGGGAGACATTTTCTTTCAAACCACCACCTTCCACTCCCTGGCCCCCAAAGGCTTATAATCATATCATAATGCAAAATGTATTAGTCCAACTTCAAAAGTTCCCATAGTCTATCACAGTCACAACAATGTTCAAAAGTCCAAAGTTCAAAGTCTCTTTTGAGATTCAAGCAGTCTCTTAACTGTAATCCCTTATAAAATTAAAAGAGCAGATCACATACTTCCAACATATAATGGCACAGGATAAATATTACCATTCCAAAATGTAGGAAAGGGAGCGTAGTGAAGAAATACTAGACCAAAACAAGACTGAAAACCAGCTGGGCAAACTCCAAACTCTGCATCTCCATGTATGATGTCAAAGTGCTCTTCAGATCTTCAATTCCATTCAGCTTTGTTGACTGCAACACACTTCTTCTCTTGGGTTGGTCCACTCCCTGTTAGCAGCTCTCCTTAGCGGGTATCCCACAGCTCTGGCATCTCTAACATCTTGGGTTCTCCAAGGCAATCCAGGCTTCAACTTCATAGCTTCACACAATGGCCTCTCTGGGCCTCCATTTGGGGACACTCCTGATATATGCCTGGTCTCAGCAGCTTTATTCCATAACTCCTTCCTTCTATCCTTAACTCTAAATCCAGAACCATAGCCAAAGCAGCCAAGTTCAGTTGCTTGCTGGCGCTGGAACATGGCCTCGTTATTCAATTACGTCTTCACCAACTTTCTGGTTTTGATGATTACTTTCATTGCCTAAGCCTGCCTGTCCTAGAACTCACTCTGTAGCCCAGGCTGGCCTCAAACTCAGAGATCCACCAGCCTCTGCCTTCCAAGTGCTGGGATTAAAGGCATATGCCACCACTGCCCAGCTGGTGGCTGTGATTTTTAAAAAGCTCATCATGTTGCATATTTCTTTTTAAGTATATAACATTTTTATATATTCTTTGAGAATTTCATACATGCATACAATGTATTTTGATCATATTTGACCCCAACTCTTCTGTCCAACTCCTGTCAATCTTCCCCTTCACCCCTGCCTTTCAAAATCATGTTTTTGTGTGTTTTGTTTGAGATAGGGTCTTACTGTGTAGCCCTGGCTATCTAAAATGACCTGGAACTCAATAAATAGACCAGAGCACCTTCAGATTTAGAATTTAAAATACAGAGTAGAAGCACTCTGCCTCTAGAGTGTTGGGATTAAAGGGGTGTACCACCATGCCTGACCTGTTTTTGTTTTTAATAACTCACTGAGTCCAATTTGTGTTACCCATATGTGCATGGCTGTGGGGCCATCCAATGGAGCATGGTCATANCCCTAAAGAAAACTGACTGCCTCCCCTAGCAGCCATCAGCTGTCAATAGCTCCCAGCTAGGGATGGATGGATCACAAATTCCGGAGTTCAAGTTGAGAACTTGATGTTATCTGTGGGTAGGCAAGAGGCTCTGGGGAATAACTTGATATTTCTGCTTTTGGATGAGGAGTCCAAAAAGGCCCCCAAGTACAGCCTGTGTGACCCTCTAGATTCAGGTCAAGCCCCTTGTGGGCTCCATGCATGAAGCTCACCTAGGTGGAGTGAAACACTTCAAGTGACCACCATTTCCAACTGTATGACCTAGGGGACAGCTTCAGGCTCTTTTCACTTATGAAACCAGCTAGTAATATCATCTGCCTCTGAGGGTTATACATAGGCCATCCTTGACTACAAGAAGTACTAACTGTGGGTGATATTAATGTTGTCANAGCCCCACTATAATTGAATTGCCACTGCTATCTAAAATGACCTTAGGTGCTGCAGTCTATATTACAATTCTATAGAAAACATTCTAAACTAAATTAAGTAAAAAACTAGCATTTTGAAAATCCCAAGCTAAGATTGGATTTATTTTGTTAAGTTCTTGGTTTTGGAGACAGAATCTCACTATGCCGTCCAGGTTGGCTTCAAAGAAATCTTCCTGCTTCAGCCTCCCGAGTGTTGGTTACAGGCGTGCACTACCATTCCCAGATTCAAGTTTTAAAGAAATCTCAGATAAAAGAATGGTAGCTGGGTGGTGCACACCTTTAATCCCAGTACTTGGGATGCAGAGGCAGGTGGATCTCCGTGAGTTCAAGACCAGCCTGGTCTATGGAGCAACTTCCAGAACAGCCAGGACTGTTACACAGAGAAACCCTGCCTCAGAAAACAAAACAACAGAATGGTTTTCCTATGCAGTGAGAATGCTTATGAATATTTGTCATAAAACCTGTGGATATTTCAGGAGGAAAAAGTCAATTGTTAGGGATTTTTGTATGTGTGTATGGCACGTGTATGTATGTNGTATGCATGCATGTGTGTGTGTGCAGAGGTCAGAGGTTGACATTAGATGTCTTTCTCTGGTCTACCTTACTTCCTGAGACAGGGTCTCTCACTGAAGCAGAGCTTGCAGATTTGGCTAGTCCAGCTGACCAGCTTGTCCTGGGAATCCCATCTCTGTCTCCCAAGTGCTGGCATTATAGCCAGGCTTCCTTGCCCACCAGCTTTTATGTGGGTTCTGGATATTTGTGTGGCAAGCATTTTACCCACTGAGCATTCTCCTAGTTCCNCTCCTAGAGTTTTAAAACACCCTAGGTGTGATGTTGCATGGTATAGAAACTAACTAACTAGCCATTGATCAGCTTAGCTGAGATCAGCCCTCCCCAGGATACAACGTTCATCATGTGTGTTCCTCTGTTTTTTTGTTTG
>LZPO01007944.1:678071-690511 GCA_001675575.1 Neotoma lepida
AGTGCTGGGATTAAAGGCGTGCGCCACCACCGCCCGGCTGTTTGTCTTTTCTTTTGACAGAGTCTCACTATGCAGCTCTGGCTGGCCTTGAACTCATAGAGATCCACTTGCCTCTGCTTCCCTAGTGCTGAGATTGAAAGCGTGTGCCATCATATCCAAGAATCCCTCTCTTCTTTGTGTTTCTTCCCTTCATCTCATTAGCTTCCAGTCTTTCATCCATCCATCCACCCATCTATCCATCTAACCACCCATCCATCCATCCTTCCTTCTTTCCATCTATCCATTCTTCCTTCCATCCTTCCTTCCTTCCTTCCACCCATTCATTCTTCTGTCCATCCATCCATCCACCCTTCCTTCCATCTTTCCATCCTTCTTTTCGTCTTTCCATCCTTTTCTTCCATCATTCATCCACCCATCCATCCATCTATCAGTCATCCTTCCTTCCTTCCACCCATCCATCCATCTGTCTGTCCATCCATCCATCTTTCTATTCTTCCATCTACCACATATGAGTTTCAAAAAGTTAACTGTGTAACTTACACAAACATGATGAACATGAAAGAAAGATTTATTCACTTACTATTGAAGAAGACATCCAGATAAGGGTACTTCTAAGAGCATTTGAAGGAATGCAGATTTAGAGGCATTAAAAAAAAAATGTCAGCATTAAAACAGTGTCAACTGGTTAGACACAAAACTGGTTAATGTCCTACAAGGCAGCAAGTGCCTAACCTTTGGGATTATTTGTTCTGCTAGACAGGAATATGAAAGTTAACATATAACTGCACAGTGTATCTGTCACTTCTAAAATTACCATGTATAGGTGACTCTAGACATAGTTACTAATTAAACAACCTTTTTATTTCACAACCATTCCCCGAAAGGCATTTATTTCCGTCCTAGCAGAAGCCTTTGAGAATTTTTACTCTGGGATGCCAGAATGACAAGGAGCAGGCTTTNCCCTGCTTTGGGTTAGACCTGTCTGAGGACACCTAAGCCTTTGTTCCTCTGCCTTAGTGCCTTAGACTGCCTTAGACCAGTTTCACTGCCCTCTCTTTCAGCAGTCACGTTTTCCTCTATTCCTACGGTCACCAGTGTCTCAGCTCCCTAAGGACACACAGTGATCTTCTGTCCGCTGCCACTGAATTCTCCTAGCAGAGCCATGGGTGGGAGAGGTTTATGTAAGTTCTCTGTCCTTATGGATCCAATTTAGTTAACATTTAACAAGCAATTATTAATGCAAAGTACTTCAGTTAGACTCTGCTGGGCATGAAGAAAAGAATAATACCTCCTCCAGAACCCATAATTCAGTGGGGAAGACAGAAACTTGGAAAGCCATCCCAAGTTGTTTCTTAATCGTGACTGAACTTTAGGGTCACCTGGGGAACTCTGAAACATCCTGATGCCTTCTACGTTCCAGACTCATTAAATCAGGTCCCAGGGCTGGGGGCTGGGACCAAATCAGTATGTTTTAGAGGTTTCTGGGAGATTCTAGTGTATTGCTAAGCTAGAGTAAAACAAACTGGGAAAACTTAGTGAAGGATTAAATGCTGAATCAACAGGGCACCACAGCTGTTCTAGACAGGCTAACCTACTACCCGATTACACTTCAGCCCATGAGTGCAGAAAATACAGCCTTTCTTTGTAAGTGTGGGGAAGTCTTAGGTCAGTTTGATTGCAAAGCACCTACCAAACATACACTTCTGGGGGCTGGAGAGATGGCTCAGTCAAGTGAAGTACTTGCCATGCAAATGTGAGGACCTGATGTGATCTCCTAGAACCCATTTATAGGGCTGGGCACTGTGGAATGGTCCTGTTATCTCTGGTGCAGAGCAGAGACAGGAGGACCTCAGGAGGTGCTAGCTGGCCGGTCCGAGGCCTATGTCAAAAACTACAGTGGAGGACCTGAAGAGGTGGCTCAGTGGTTAAGAGTGTTTGTTGCTCATGCGATACCCCAGCCTTGGTTCCCAGCACACACATCGTGGCCTATAACTGCCTGTAACTCCAGTTCCAGGGGATCTGATGCCTTCTTCTGATTGCTGAAGACACCAGGCATGCACACAGTGCACATACATACAAGTAGGAAAACGGCTCATACACATAAATCTAAAATAATTTTAAAGTAATGTGTGGAACGTAACACAGAGGAGAGTGAGTGAGGAAGACACACCGATGTCCACACACAGACAAATGCACATTATACACAAAGAAAAATACCTTAGGTATGGTTTAAAGGAGGCTGTGTCTGTAAGGAGAAAGGGGCCTCAAAGGTCAGCCCAGAAGGGTACCCTCTGAATTTATCCTCTGTGCTATTTTACTGGGATTTTTTTCCCCCTTATCTTACTGAGGATCCATCCTTCCTCCCTCCCTCCCTTCCCCCTTCCTCCCTTTTCCCTCCTTGCTCCCTCCCTCCCTTCCTTCCTTTTTTTCTTCCTTTTCCCTTTTTTGAGACAGGGTCTCTACATCACCCTGGCTGTCCTGGAACTCACAGAGTTCTCCACACCCAGCCCAGTAGTTGTTTTCTTACCAGTACACAAGTTCTAATCATTGACAAACTATCACCATCAGTGTCAGATACAGTGGATAGGCTTTTTGGCCACTCCTGGGTAATACACAAAGGATTCTAAGTTGGCCCACCACAGAGGTACCTGCACATCTGTGTCTACTGCAGCACAACTCACCACAGCCAAGATATGGAACCAGTCAACAGATGAATAAAGAAAATGTGATACACACACACACACACACACACACACATACACACACACACATATATGAGCAAAGTGGATGGAAGCGGAGATCCTAGTAACAAAACTCAGACACAGACAAATACACATGTTTTCTCCCATCTCTGGATCACAGATTTTGAATAGATACATAAAATCATTGATATATACATATGTGTGTAGGTGTGTATGTGTGTGTGTGTGAGAGAGACATGACATAGAAGCAAGATTGGTCTGGAAGAAGAAAGAGACTAGCAAGAGGGAGAAAGGGATGTTTTGGAGGGTGAATGTGATCAAGCACCTGACTCGCTTGAATGCAATGTCTTTATGAAATCCAGTACTATACAGTGAGTATTCTAAAAAGGGTTGTCTTGTCAGAAGCCAGCTTACATGACACCATTTTAACAGGAGGCTGTATTCTTCTTGTCTTATCTAGAACTAAGAGGAAAAGAGTGACTATGGTTTTTGCTCACAGAATGGATGACGACCTGCCACCTGTGGTTACTGCTACCCTGCTTGTGCCCCTTCAGAACCACAGCTGCATGGAAGCAGCTGAGGCCCTGATGCCCCATGGCCTGATGGAATTCCATGAGGAACACAGTTGGATGAGCAACAGGACAGACTTTCAGTATGGACTGAACCCTGGAGAGGTGGCCACAGCCAGCATTTTCTTTGGCGCTCTGTGGTTGTTCTCTATCTTTGGCAATTCCCTGGTGTGTCTGGTCATTCACAGGAGCCGGAGGACTCAGTCCACCACCAACTACTTTGTGGTCTCCATGGCATGTGCTGACCTCCTCATCAGCGTGGCCAGCACACCGTTTGTTGTGCTGCAGTTCACCACTGGAAGGTGGACTCTCGGTAGCGCCATGTGCAAGGTAGTACGCTACTTCCAGTATCTCACTCCAGGCGTCCAGATCTACGTGCTCCTCTCCATCTGCATAGACCGCTTCTACACCATTGTCTACCCACTGAGTTTCAAGGTGTCCAGAGAAAAGGCCAAGAAGATGATCGCAGCCTCCTGGATCCTGGATGCAGCCTTTGTGACACCTGTCTTCTTTTTCTATGGTTCCAGCTGGGACAGCCATTGCAACTACTTCCTCCCTCCCTCTTGGGAGGGAACTGCGTACACTGTCATCCACTTCTTGGTGGGCTTTGTGATTCCCTCTGTCCTCATAATCTTATTTTACCAGAAGGTTGTAAAGTATATCTGGAGAATAGGCACTGATGGGCGGACCCTGAGGAGGACAATGAACATTGTCCCCAGGACAAAGGTGAAAACGGTCAAGATGTTTCTCCTCTTGAACGTGGTGTTTCTGTTCTCCTGGCTGCCTTTCCATGTGGCTCAGCTCTGGCACCCCCATGAGCAAGACTACAAGAAGAGCTCCCTTGTCTTCACAGCGGTCACATGGGTCTCCTTTAGCTCTTCAGCCTCGAAACCCACTCTCTACTCCATTTATAATGCCAATTTTCGAAGAGGGATGAAAGAGACTTTCTGCATGTCCTCAATGAAATGTTACCGCAGCAATGCCTACACCATCACAACCAGTTCAAGGATGGCCAAAAGAAACTATGTGGGCATTTCNGAAATCCCTCCCATGAGCAGGACGATAACCAAAGACTCCATCTATGACTCATTTGACCGAGAGGCCAGGGAAAAGAAGCTTGCCTGGCCCATCAATTCAAACCCACCAAACACTTTTGTCTAATTTCTAAGAATTCTTTCACTGTTCTGTGCAGAGATTAAAAAGCTTTAAATATAAAAAGGGGAGTGATTTACTTAGTTTTCACTCAACTGTATTTTGTAAAGTGCCTCCACTGTTGATTATGGTTTCTGTGGATTTTGTTCTAGTTGATTTGTTGGTCAAATCATTGTTGGTCCCACCATTAGATGCCCATGAAAAGTTCTTTCTTGGGCTACAGAGATGGCTCAGTGGTTAAGAGCACTGGTTAGTCTTCCAAGGACCTAAGTTCAAGCCCCAGCACTCACACAGCAACTTACAGCCACCATTAGTTCCAATTTCAGGGGATTCAGTGACCTCTTCTGGCCTCTCAGGACACTACACACTTGTGGTACACAGACATTTATGAAGACAAAACACCTGTACACATAAAATTTAAAAAAAAAAACCTTTTTTGTTCGTTTGTTTGAAAGTTTCCTGAATGAGGACAATGGCTCAGAGGGTAAGGGTACTTACTACCAAGCCTGACAACTGGAGTTCAGTCCCTGTAATCCACATAGTGGAAGGAGAGAACCAGCTCCTGCAAGTTGTCTCTGGTCTCCACACAAGGATTGTGGCATGCATGCACTTGTGTGTGCACACACTCACACTAAATAAATGTAAAAGAAAAACTAAAAAACACTTGGCTATTTTTGCTCTATCAGGTCAGTATACACATGCTTCTATTTTTGGTTCTGTCTTGCTTTATTTTGTTTTTATTGTCTTTTCCCTACTGAATTTTTATAACTGGCCTCCTGCTTTCACTGAAATTCCATAAGTGGTGCATTTCAAGAACTTGTGTTTCTCCAGCCTAGCAACACAGTATGCATTTGCGGGTTACCTCCTGAATGGGGGGGCGGGGCACTGGCCATTGACCATCCACCTGAGCCTAATGGAGCTGCTGGGAGGCCTCCTGTGATGGCTTTAATCATTATTTGGGAGAGAATTCGTAGAGTCGTCTACATTCCTTGCCTTTTCTTGTTTTCATACTTTCTTAATCCAAGCAACTGGTGAAGCCTTGAAAATTCATTGTTTCCTTTAGTGGTGGTGGGGGAGGTGCACTTGGAGAGACCAGAGGACAACTTGTAGGAAGGAGTCAGTTCTCACCTTCCACTGTGTAGGTTCTGGAGCTTGAACTTAGGTCATTAGGCTCGACAATAGGCACCTTCTCCCACTGAGCCTTCTTGCTAGTCTAAGCCTTGAAATCAGTGTGCTAGTTCCCTTATACCTATGACCCATCCACATAGTTCCTAGGACCCATATCTCCCTTCTCTAAGTCATATACAGGCAAAGAAGCAAGCGACCTTGCTAGGCTTGCCAAAAACTGCTCTGCAATTCACAAAGAGACCTTCAAATGCCTGGCCCTACTGTGACCATCGGGACACAAAGGGCAAGATTCGACTACTTTTTCTCCTATAAATTCTGACAAGCCTTTTATTGTAATTGCAATTAAAAAAATAAACTTTTAGGGGCTGGAGAGGTGGCTCAGAGGTTAAGAGCACTGACTGTTCTTCCAGAGGTCTTGAGTTCAATTCCCAGCAACCACATGGTGGCTCACAACCATCTGTAATGAGATCTGGCTCCCTCTTCTGTATACATAATAAATAAATCTTTAAAAAAAAGTAAATAAACTTTTACTTATGTGTGTGTAGGTGCCCACAGAGTCCAGAAGATGGCATTGGATTCCCTGGGGTTGGAATTATAGGCTGTTGTGTGCCACCCAACACAGGTGCTGGGGACCAACTTTGGGTCCACTGCAAGAGCAATATGTGCTTTGAACTGATGAGCCATCCCTCTAGCCCATGAGGTTCATCTCTAGTCACACATCATTCTCTTCTCTCTGTCTAAATGGAACCATGATTTGCCTTCCAAACTCAAACTCTCCTTTCCTGTGTGGCTTAGGATTTGACTCCTTTGTTCTCAGGTGTACATTATTTGAAATCCAGCACTAGTACATTTAGAATTTTTTTTTTTTTATAGCTCGGTATAGCACACATAATTCTAGCCCTCTGGAGATGGAGGCAGGAGAATCAGTTCAAGGTCATCCTTGACTACACATGTGAGACCTTGTCTCGAAGGCAATACAACACAAGACAAAAGGAATTTATTTTAATGAAATAAGGGCTTACAGACAAGCCTGGTTTGCATTTTCATGGGCTAGTTAACACGAGCTGCATGCAGTAAATCATTGTTTAGCAATCTGCTTGTGTTAGCTCATCCTCTCAACAACTCCATGATGTATTTATTTTTTTTGTTTGTGTTCTTTTAGATTGGGTCTCATTTTATAGCCCTGGCTTAGCTAGGTACTGAAGACAGTCTTGTCTCAGCGTCACCTGTGATGAGTTCATAATCGCCTCTATTTACCAGACAAGGAGACTGGAACTTCTCAGTGAGGCAGCTTGTCAGGTTGGAATGTGACATCTGGCATTCTGACTCGGGCCCTCCTCCTGTGGCCTGATCACAACCTTTGTAGAACTGTCAGGTCTAAAATAATCTGACTGTTCTGATGACGTCAAGATGGAGTTTCATGAGCTGGCTCACACCTTTCTCTTGGCCATGGATTGGTTTTTCAAGCTCTGGTACTGAAGTGTTCTGAGATCCAGAAGTTAGTCTCACAACCACCAGTAAAGAAGACAAGATTGTGACAAAGGACAGCAATGCAGGCACTCACCTAAAATCCCAGCACTCAGGAGGCAGAGACAGGCAGGTCCCTGAGTTTAAGCCATCCTGGTCTACATAGCAAGATCAGGCCAGCCAGGGCTACATAGTGAGAGCCTGTCTCGAAAGCCAAGGCAGAACCCAAACAAAACAATAAGATATTTGCTCTAAAACCATCTACAGAAGTTGGACATGCTGGCACACCTTTGTCATCACTCAGGCAGCAGGGGGACCTGGAATTTCAAGGTCAACCTAGTCTACACAGTAAGCTCCAGGCCAGCAGGGTCCAATAGTGAGACTGTTCTCAACAGCAAATGACAACAAAAACATACCTTCAGAAATGCTTTTAGGTTGAGATGCTTCCTTCAAAAGACCAATTCAAGAGGCTAAAAATAGAAAAGAAAATCTAGTGTTTCCTTTGTCCCCTTTCTTCCCTCCTCACATGCTTGGCAGATACATGCCTCCCTTGGCCCTTGCATTTTATGGTTCAGACTTTAAAGTAGAAAAGACCCTTCTAGTTGTTCTGTTTATTTATTTATGTTTGTTTTGTTTTTTGAGACAAGGTTTCTCTGTGTAGCTTTGACTCTTCTGGAACTCACTCTGTAGACCAGGCTGGCCTCAAATTTAGAGATCCACCTGCTTCTGCCTCCCCCGTACTGAGATTAAAGGCGTGTGTGCCACCACCTGGCACTTATTTTAAAGACTGATTGTAGTGTGTGTGTGTGTGTGTGTGTGTGTGTGTGTGTGTGTGTGAATGTATTGTAGATGTGTACAAGTGCCTATGGAGGCCAGGAGAGGGCATCAGAACCTCCTGGAAACCCAACTCCAGTCCTCTGCAAGAGCAGCAAGTGCTCTTAATTGCTAAGCCATCTCTCCAGGCCCTGTTTATTTTAATTTAACTTTATTATTGTTATTGTGTGTATGTATGATGTCTGTGTGCACACTCATGCCAGGCTCACTCAGCAAGCACAGTGGCTTCCCTATTTTGCTTCTGTTTCTGTGATAAACACCATGCCCAGAAGCAACTTTCGGAGGGGTTTATTTCATTTTTTTTTAATGGTTTTACACATCTCACAGCCCATCATGAAGGGAAGTCAAGGCAGGAGTCTGGAGTCAGAAACTGAAGCAGAGCCCAAGGAAGAATGATGCTTACTGGCTTGCTCCCACGGCTTGCTCAGCCCAGGACCACCAGCCTAGGGATGGCACTGCCTACAGTAGCCTAGGATTTCCCTTACCAATCATCAACAGATTTGCTTCCAGGCCAGTCTGATGGAGGCATCTTCTCGATTCAGGTTCTTCTTCCCCGATGACTGTAGCTTGTGTCAAGTTGACAAAAAGCTAACCAGCACACTTGCTTCACTTTTATTTATGGATTTTTGGGTTTTTTAATTTTTATTTATTTTTGTTGTTTTGGTTTTGGTTTTGTGAGACAAGGTTTCTATGTGTGTAGCCTTGGCTGTCCTGGAACTTGCTTTCTAGGCCTCGAACTCACAGAGATCCACCTGCCTCAGCCTTCTGAGTGCTGGGATTAAAGGCCTGTGTGCCACTACAGCCTGGCCTTGGTTTTGTTTTTGATATAGTCTCGTGTAGCCCAAGCTGGTCTAGAACTTTCTATAAAGACAAGGCTATCCTTGAACTCCTGACCCTTCTGTTTCTACCTCCCAAATGCTAGGGTTACACCAGTTTGCAGCACCATACCCAACTTTATTTTATTTTATTTGTCTTTTTTAAATTTAATTTGGGGGAGTGGAATGGAGGTATGTCTCACTATGTAGCGTTAGCTATCCTGGAACTCACTATGTAGCCCAAACTAGACTCAGACTCATACAGATCGCCTGCCTCCGTCTCCATAGTGCTGGGATTAAAGTCATGTGCTATCTATGCCCTACCACAGTAAGGCCCTCTTAAAATTTAAAGAAAAAATGTAAAAAGAGGGCTGGGGATATAGCTCAATGGCAAAGTGATGGTCTAACATGTAAGATATTTGAGTTAGTCACCACCACCAACACACACACACACACACACACACACACACACACACATTTAAAAATCAAAAAGATTTAGGCTCATGCTTTGGATCCTAGGAGGTTGAAGGCTGTCATAGGTTTGAGGTCACCCTGGATTACATAGTTGGTTCCAGTCCAGCCTAGGCTACAAAGTGAGACTATGTCTCATAAAAAGTAAATGCATAAAATAACAGTTTAAATTAAATACACATTTTTTCAGAGCAGAAGGAACCCTGGAAGCCTCAGGCCGATGAGTAAAGTTAGAGGTAATCTACCATTTTTGATAAACTGGGTGGGTGAGATGACTTAGCACGTGCTTGCCACCAAAGTGAAGGTCTGGATTCTGCCCCTGGATGGAAGGAGCCAGCACCTGAAAGTTGACCTCCACACACCTGCTATGGTTCCTCACCCCCCCATAAATTTTATTTAAAACTTATTTTTAAATAAATAAATAACACAGAACGGCAACTAGTTCTGTGTCTCTCACGATTCACTTGTTGGAGAATAAACGTCCTTGCTGAGGGCCGACCTTGAAAGGATACACAGTCCTTTGTTCGCTTAATTCTTCCGAAGGGAAGGATGGAGAACCCGGACGCAGTCCTGAGAGGCGCCGCTTGGTGGCGCTGTGCCTAGCGGGCAGAGCCAGTATCTCTTCACCGAGCTGGTCACCGGAATTCAGAGAAATCTTCGTCTCTTAGCAACCACACAGCCAAGTTTGCGGAGCTCCCACACTCAGCGGTAGGTTAACCAATCAGTGTGCTCAAAAAACATTGGAGGAGATTCCTACAGGCGCGAAATCGCTACTCAAAATACTGTTTTAAACCCATTTTACAAATGTGATGACGCTTTAAAAGTCCCATAGATCACCAAACTGGCAGTAGTACCACCAGCATTTACCGCGGCCTCTCCATTTTCTGTTCCCTTTCTTTCTTTTTAAGTCAGAGTCACCTGTATCCCGGACTGGCTTTGAGCTAACGATCCTCCTGCCTCTACCTCCTCAGTCCTAGGATTACAGACATGCGGCATCACACCTGGTTTTATTCATTGCCGGGCACCAAACCCAGGACTCCGTTCATGCTGGGTAAGCACTGTGCAAGCTGAACTACATCCCAAACCTCTTCTGCTTTCATAATTTGGCTCACAGAACGTGCCGACTTCATGGCAGTGAGTTGTAGGTCCCTCTGAGTGGACGTGCATGTGCAGGGTTAAATAGATGGTTAAATTTAGTGTGGAATGAACTCACTTTAGGCCCATCTCGACCTCTCACATCCTCTATTATCTGGGCAGCTCTGGACTGTTTCCAAATGTGGTCGCTTCAAGTTCCAAGATATTCTATCTCAGAAGCCTCTTCTAAAATACTGTTTTGGGGTCCAGTGAGATGATTTACTGGTTAAAGGTGCTGGGCACCAAGCCTAGGACCTGAGTTTGATCTCTAAACCCACAAGGTGGAAGGAGAAAACAGATTCCCAGTTTGAACTCTGTCCTCTATGCATGCTGTGGTATGTACACACATACACACTTCTAAATAAATACAACAAAATAAAATAAAACATTGCTTTAAGCCATGTGTGATGACATACACTTATAATCCCAGCACTTGAAAGGCTAAGGATCTGGAGTTGAAGGGCAGTTTGGTCTACAGAGGAAGACCCTGTTTCATAAAAGTGTCTAGGCATGGTGTCTTTCTTAGTTAATTTTCTTGTTGATGTGATAAAATACTCTGACAAAAATAACTCAAGGGGGAAAAGGTTTATTTTAGTTCACAGTTCATGGAAGCTAACTAGAGGCCGCAGGAATCTGAAGGAGTTGGTCACATCTCGACAGCCAAGAAAGAAGGAAGGAAGGAAGGATGGAGGGAGGGAGAGAGGGAAGGAAAACAGGGGAGGGAGGAAGGATGACACAGAGAGAAAACAAGGAGACCCTTGTCTAGTCCTTTTATTCAGTCCAGGATCCTCTGCAGAAGGAATTGTACCACCCATAGTGGGCAGGTTTTCCCACCTTAAATAAAGCAGTCAAGACCATGATAATCCCCCACATAGACACGCCCAGAGGCCCATCTCCCAGGCAATCCTAGACTCAGTCAAATTGACCACACTAACCATCACAGTGTCCTATGCCTATAACCTCAGCATTTGGGAGGTGGAGACAGGAGAATCAGGAATTCAAGGTCAGGACTGGCTACAGAAGATCCTGATTGGGAAAAAAACAAAAACAAAAGCAAAACAAAACCCAAACCAAATCAAAACAAAAATATTGCATTACTGACACTTACAGACTCTCCATCAGCTCTGAGTTATACAGTAGAGTTTACAGAATTTGGATTCACTTCAAACTTAAAGGATGTGGGATTTTAGTTCTGCAGAGTGACCAAAGCACGTCTTGCTTCAGGCTGAGGAGACCTTTTGTAAGTTGATTACTCACAAAAGCTACATACAGAAGACTAATGCCCCTTTAAGGAACTTTATCAGTGACCCTGCAATGAAGGTAACTTATTGTTCTTTTAACTTAGTCATTGCAACATGGCTGTGGTTTCCTATCCCTAAACCCTGCACTGGGGAGGGCCACAGGAGGATCCCTGGAACTTGATGGTCAGAAATTAGTGATCTCCAGACTCAGTGAGAAAAGAAGGTGCAGAGGGATTGACAAGACCTGATGGCAACCTTCCTTCCTCCATGCTTGAAGTATATCTAGCTACCTGCCCCTCTGTTTAAGTAAGCCCCTGTCTGCTGAGCCCCATTTTGCTGCCCTCTCTCCCTCTCACCTTCCTCTCACCTCCCTTCCACAGTATGGGATCCCCTCAACTCTGCTCAGTGTGACTCTGCTGATCTCCCGCCTCCTGAGTGCAGGCAGGATTCACACCGTTAGTGCGGTGCCAGGAATGGTTTGAGCTGGTGCCTGCTAGACAAACACCCTGCCCACGGAGCCCCTTGTCCTGGCTGTGATGTCTTGCTAGAATTAGGCTGTTTCTCATTTGCACTCAAGGCCCTTTCATGATGCTCCACTCCAGGAAGAGGTTTCAAAGTTTTCGAAAACATCCTTTTTTTTTTTTCTTTCCCATGCTAGGCATAGTTCTTGGTCTTTCTGGTTGAAAAACTCAGGTTCACATGGAGTTTTACTTTTTGGCCTGTACTAGTAAAAAGATGGGGGATATGCTAATATGGTGAGGGGCATTCCCAGCTTGTGTCTCTTGTCAGCCCTCACGGAACCCAGCCTTCTGATGAAGGCCTGACCAACTTTTCCCTTTTGCCTTTTTGATGTTCCTTTGTCTTCCTGTGTGGCTGCTGGGGCCTGGCTGCTAAGCTTCAACTGCAGTTTCTGTCAGTCTTGGGGAT
>LZPO01007944.1:712293-728920 GCA_001675575.1 Neotoma lepida
AGACAGACAAGAGACAGAGCAAAGTGTATCTTCTGAAGTCACACAGGCCTGAGCCAAATCTATAGCTGTGTGAGCTGAATAACTCGGTGGTTCTCAGTTTCTTTTTCTGTGTCCAAGGTGGGTAGGCCTTTGCCTTGCAGTAAGAGAGGGAGGGATAGGAGGGAGGGAGGGAGGGAGGATAGGAGGGAGGGAGGGAGAGAGAGTCAGTAAGTCCAGTGTTCAAGGGTATCCTGGGCTACATGAGACAATGTCAAATAAACAACCTCCCCACAAAATAATCCTACATAGATACTCAAGTTTTTTTCAAGATTCAATTTTCAATCTAATTATACTTATTCACTTCCTTTATATAAAGTACAAACACAGCCTTAACCAAAATGATGAAAAGTTACAAAACTTTTTATAGTATAAACTATACAATAAGAGCACACACACAAAGTACCTCTGCAGACAGATGTCTCAATTGCTGCCTTACAAGATTTCTCAGTTAAGGGACCCTTCCTCACCAATTCTGTCATTAGAGAAGTGATGAAACTGAGCTGAGCAGACCCTAAGTGACAGGGGAGCTTCAGCAGCCCTCTTAAACACCAGCTCCTGTGATGATGGGGAATGGGAAAGCAAGACCTGGCACAAAGGGCATCTGAGCCTACAGAAGCAGAACCTCCTCTTCATCCAAGGTGTGATCTGCACCACATGGGAGGCAGTGGCAGCCTTCTCCTGTAGGGCTGAATTGCCAAGCGGGTGGCCGAGACCAAGGAGGCAAACAGCAGTAGCAGTGATCCCCTGGCCATCAGTCTGTCCTCCACCTGTGTGTTTCAGCATCTCTTCAGCTTCACCTGGATTCTCAAATTCTACGTATGTGTAGTCTTTGAAAAGATGAGGATGCAGCCTTTTTAAAATAAATTTACTTTATGTGCATTGGTGTGAGGGTGTTAGATCCCCTGGAACAGGAGTTACAGACAGTTGTGAGCTGCCATGTGGGTGCTGGGAATTGAACCTGAGTCCTCTGGAAGAGGAGCCAGTGCTCTTAACTGCTGAGCCATCTCTCCAGCCCTGGATGCATCCTTTCTATAGGCAAATCAATCATTTTGATTTTCCCACAGGTGGAACACATCTCCACAGTGTTAGCCTTGGTCACATTCCTGTTGAGCCTCCCAATGTGCACTTTGGTGGGCTTAGGAAGGGCTCCGCCTTGTCCTCTTTCAGCTGGTTTGGATTCACGGCAGGAGTGCCTGTCACATTCGGGCACTAAATAGCCAGACAGAGTGACTGTGGATCATCCTGGAGCTTCCTGAGCCCCTGCTCAGGCCCGAGCTACAGCTGGATGCTGAGCTTGACAGAGACCTGGTGCTGTTGCTTGCACCTGAAGCGCTGAGCCTCTTCAGTTTTATCCCTGACAGTCCTCTTTGCTTGATGCCTTAGTGGCCCCTCCAGCTTTAGGGCCATCATGGGAGCAGTCCTTGGGTTTGGTAAGAGCCCTAGTGCTGGGCTTTTTATTTCTTTGACTCCTTGAAAGCTCTTCTTTTTCATTCCCGATAAATCCATTATCTTCTTTTGAAGTGTTCACTGCAGCCACACGGCCTCACTTATCTGAACTCCCACGTCTAACTCAAGTCTCAGAAGAGATCCCTAATCGATTGCAATTAGGCCAAAGAACAGCATCCTCCAGCAGCTGCCACCTGCTCACACTCCTCTCAGAACTGGTGTGCAACTCAAAAATTTTTTTTAAGTCTGAGGCCTTTACATGATAAAACTATATAGCAAATACAGGGGAACTTTCTCAACCTGATAAAGATCATCCACAAAACACCCACAGCATCACAGTTGTTGAGGAAAGACTGAATGCTTTCTGCCAAAGATTAGAAGCGAGACAAGGATCGTGTCTTCTCTCACCACTCTTAGTCAACAGGAAAGAAAAAGAAACAGAAGGCAATTCAGATAGAGAATGAAAAAGCCAAATTGTCTATCTTTAGGTAACATGATCTTGTATGTTGAAAATCCAAAAGAATCCACACAAAAACTAGTAGAGCAAATAAATGAGTACAGCAAGGCTGCAGGACACAAGATCTACATACAAAGAACCATTGTGTTTCTAGTCTATTCACTATCAAGGAAAATCTGAAAACAAAAATGAGAAAGCAATTCTGGGGCTGAAGATAGAGCACAGTGGTTATGAGCACTGTGGTTCTTGCAGAGGACTCAGGTTTGATTCCTAGAACCCACATGGCGGCTCATAACATGTAAGCCACTCTAGTTCCAGGGGATACAACCTCCTCTTCTGGTCTCCTCAGGCACTGCATGCACATGGTGTACAGACATACATGCAGGCAAACACCCACACACATAAAATAAATAAATCTTAAAAAAAAGGCAAACAAGCAATTTGATGGGCAACCAACTCTATTACTGCCATACCCATTGCTCTCTGCAGGGTGCTAAAGCCGCAGCCTGTTTCTTTTTCGTTTTTCTTTTTTTTTGTTTTGTTTTGTTTGTTTGTTTTTTGCAGTCCAGGTCCTTTATATCCTTTTGTACATTTGGCCATGAATTCATATGGAATAGGCTCCAGCAGCTCAGGGTCCTTCCTGTTAGTCCTCACAAAGTGTAGGACTTCTGGGTGGAGTAGGCTGACACTTTAGCTGAACTCAGGTGCCCTTCTCTTTGGCTTCCTTTTTCCTTCACCCACTTCAAGAAGCTGTCTCAGCTCTTAAGAGTGCTTGATCTGCTCAATCTGCACATTAATTCTCTTGGCAAGAATCTTGCCCTTAGCTTGCTTGTTTACAGTGATGCCCACGGCATGCTGGGTAACATCGTAGACTCTTCTGCTTTTGCCTTGTTTACATTTACGGGGCCTTCCCTTTTGAACAGTGCCCATTCCCTTGATGTCTACAATATCACCCTTCTTGTAGATTCGCATGCAGGTGGCTAAAGGAACAAGTCCATGCTTCCTCAAAGGCCTACTGAACATATAGCGAGTGCCCCTCCTCTATCCCTTTGTGCTTGTCATTTTGGTGAGTTGCTGCAAGATGGCTGCTATGGCCGAAAGGAAAGTCTGTTTCTTTTTCTTCACATTTATTTATTTATGTGTGTGGATGTGCATGTGCCATAGCATGTGTGTGAAGGTGAGAAGACAACTTGTAGAGTTGCTTCTTTCAACCACCATGAGAGTTCTGGAAATTGGTCTCAGTCAGGCTTGGTGGCAGGTGCCTTTACCCACTGTGCCATCTCATCAGGCCACAACTTGTTTTAAAAATAAAATAAATAAAAAAAACCCAGCTATATCAATGAAAACCAATTAGGAATATAGAAATAAATACTCACATTCATGGTCAACTGATTTTCAAAAAGTACAGGTGGGTGTAGCTCACCAGTTTAGCACAGGTACATGTTTTGAAAGCGTAAGGCCCTGGGTTTAATCTCTAGCTCCCTAATCCCCCAAAATACCAAAATAATTTATTATTGTTATTATTAATTGTTGTTGTTTTGAGACAAAGAGTCTCATTATGGAATGCTTGCTGGTCTGGAACTTGATATGGAGACCAGGCTGGCCTCAAACTCAAAAGATCCAGCTGCCTCTGCCTCTTGAGTGCTGGGACTAAACACATGCACCACCATACCCAGCTGACACCAAAACAGTTAAAGAAGAAAGAACAGTCATACTAATAGAGTTCTAGGACATCTGGGTAGCCACATGAAAAAGAATTGTGTTGCCCTTCTAACCCATCTTGCTGGCCTTTACAGTTAATTTCTGTGCATGCGCACACAGACAGATANACACACAAATAAACAATGTAATAAAATTTAACAAAGGGATAATAATAATAACTAAAATTATCAAACTCTTTGTGACTTCCCACTGGGTGATAGTTTCTTAGCTGTGATACTGCAAACACAAAGCAGCCAAAACCATTACTCACTGAACTTCATCAAAATTAAAGTTTGTGCTTTAAAGACATTACCAAAGTAAGAAGACAATGCACAGTCAAGTAGAAAATATTCATATGTCATATTTAAGGTAAAGGACTTGTACCCAGCACATTGAAGAACTCTCCAAAGTCAATAACAAAAAGACAACCCAATTAAAAGGGTGGTAACGGCATTCATAGCCTCATGGGATAGGATGGGACACTGGTTAACACCAATGAGCTAATGCTGACCTGCTGTCAGCAACTGGACTCCATACTTGAGTTCAGGCTCCTGTGCATGTGTTTTGACAAAAGCACACGACCTCTGCCTGACAATGCCGTGTCATACAGTCTCCTCCCCCTAATGTCCTCTGTGTCCCACCTACTCCTCTCTCTGAAGCCTTGGGACCACTGATCTCCTCTCTCCATGGTTCTGCCTTCTCCAGATTGGCACACAGTAACAAGTACCCAGCATGCAGCCTTTTCAAATTGACTTCTCTTGCTTAGTAATTCACATTTAAGGCTCCTGGAGTCTTAACTCCATGGAAGCTTTCATAGCTTTGTATGTTTCTCTTTGTTACTGAATAACACTGCATTGTATGGATGCGTTAGTTTGTTCATAATATGAAATATAATGGAATTAGTAGCAATTGCCATGTAACACTGGGAACATACTAAAAAGGAAATCATATAATTTGTATGTGAATTTATGATACATGAATTATCTTTCAATAAAGCTGTATTAAAACAACAGCAGCAACATGAGGCCAGACTATGTGGTTTGGCCGGTCAGGGGCCTGACCGGTCAGGGGCCTGAGTTCAATCCTTGGAACCCACATGGAGGAAAGAGAGAACTTTCCACAAGTTGTCCTTTGACATCTATTAGTATATAGTGGCATGTGCACACCCCTCTTCTACACTAATGCAATAACTTTTAAAGAAAAATGAGTAGAAAGTGAAGAATCAAGATAGTACACGGAAGCTGGTAGAGTGTACATGTCTGTTGTCATCCCAGCACTCAGGAGGTGGAGGTAGAAGGATCAGGAGTTTAAGGTCACCCTCAGCTATACAGGGAAGAAAAAAAAGGCTCATGGACTAAGAACACTACTTAGCAGAGCATCTGTTTAGCATGCACAAAGTTCTCATCCCCATTATGGGATAAACAGACACAGAAACTTATGAGAACGAATGTTATGGCCAGGAGAACTCGATGTGTTCTAATTAGGAGACTTAAAAAGCCAAGAATTGCCACGTGTGCTGCCATATACCTTTAATCCCAGCACTCCGGAGCCAGAGGAAGCTGGATCTCTGTGAGTTTGAGGCCAGCTTGGTCTACAAAGGGAGTTCTAGGACAGCTAGGGCTGTTAAACAGAGAAACACTGTCTCAAAAAAACAACATAAATCAATAAGTAAATAGGTAAATGCATAAGTAAATAGGTAAATAAATAAGCCAACAGAAAGAAAGCAGTCTGCAAGGCCTGTGGATACTATGGATAGCTCCGACTTCAGGGAACAGTTCTAACTTCTGCAGAAGCCAGGACATGACTGTAGTTGTGTGTTCTGTAGGAACTCCGGGGCTTCTCCAAATAAGAAACCCTAATCCTATTCCAAAGACTTTTAAGGGTTTACCTCCAGTCTTTTGGAAGAAAGAGGATTTTTTTTCTTGGTTAAACCAGTGTGCATGAGAAAGCACTACTTGTCCACTCAGCCCTGAGTGAGGAGCCCGCTGCACTACCTCATGACACCAGTGAGGAGCCCGCTGCACTACCTCATGACACCAGTGAGGAGCCCACTGCACTACCTCATGACACCACGCCCCTTCACATGAACACTTCCATCCTCATCTTTTTCAGATAAAGAGGGGAAATCCAATCCCTTAAAAAAAAACCTTTTGTTTTTATTTGCATATTTTTATGCTGAATTTGTTCCTGTGCCATAAGTTTTTGTTTCTTTGGTTTCTTCTGGAATATGTTTTTTTCTGCACAGCCTCCTCCTCTGGCTTTGGAACAACTTGTTCATTTTCAGTGAGNATCATCTCAGTGTGGNGGGGCAGGGGANCTCATTCGTGGGTTAATGACACATCTTGGGTGCTTTGTGTTCAGTGACTGGAGAATCTACATCTAAACCCTTGAGTTCAGCATTGCTCTCTAGTCTTTCGACCATGTGTAGTACAAGTTCAGCACTCTTCTCGGGTCACGGACTCTGTCCAGTCTTAGTGCTGAGCCTGGGCACAACTACCAGCTCTCCTACTACACTACCAAAATGCACACATTACTTCTTTAAAGTGACATCTTTCAGATACTTTGTGGCTTTTCAGATATGCAAATCTTTGATGGCCTGGGCAGTTTCACAGGTGATCTTAAAGTAAATGTGAAGACATGAACCTTTAAAAATTTTTGTTTTAATTATTTTTTATGAGTATGGATGTTTTGCCTACATGTAAGTCTGTGTACCACATGACTGCCTGATGCCCTTGGAGGCCAAGAGAGGCACTGATGCCCTGGAACTGGAGTCACAGGTGGTTATAAGTCACTCTTTGGGTGTGAGAAATTGAACCCAGGTGCTCTGGATGTGTAGCCAGTGCTCTTAACCACCTGAGTCATCTCTCCAGCTCTTAGATTTGACCTCTTGGTTTGCATGATTTTGTAAGGTTTCTGGGTCAAGGTAACAGTGGACTATTTCACAGGTCACCTCAGGTGGCTTACAGGAAGAGGCAGAAATTTATTCCTATGCTCAATATCCACTTTGACCAAATACTGTAAAACTCTATTTTGCCATCTTTTATGCATTTATTTACATTCAAATGCTCTAGTGGTGTTTGGTTGTTTCTTCTGTTTTTTGAGATTGCCCAGGCTGACCTAAATTCACTGTGTAGCCCAGAATAGCCTTGAACTCACAACACTCCTTCTTCCTCGGCTTCCCAAGTCCTAGAATCACATCTCTGACTATAAATGCTCCTTTTTAAGGCAACTTGTTAAAGATCCCATTGTTAAGAGAAGTGGTGCCACAGCCTCAACCAAGAAAGAAAGGGCCTTACTTCACCTTTCCCTTGGAAACACACAGCACGGCCGTACTGCCTGCCGGTTGAAGGAGACAGCTGTGTCCTAGCCACTGCCCTTCTCCACCTTCAAGAAATGGCAGGAGAGTGGCTCTCTCTGGGACTCTTAGGGACTTCCCTCATTGTGTGGCTTAGGACTTTTTTAAAACAAGAGTTTCAGAAAGCAAGAGAGCGTAACCACGTCTTCCTGTTGCTAACCTTTCTGCCAGCTTCTCCTGTCAGGAGAAAGAAGAAAACAGGCATCTCTAAACCCAGCGTTAACTCCCACATCCCCTTTTCCACCTCAGGTCTACCCTGGGGCAACACACAGCTATTCTGTTTGACCCTGGAGCTAAGTAGTACTGTACAGTTAACACTGTGTGGACATTAGCAATGCCTGACTGGGCTCAACGGTCTATACTTACTGTGTGTGCTTCTCTGCCATCTAGTTCTTCCACAGTGGACATGGTTTGTTGTCTGCCCTATCATCACTCTGCTGAAACTGCTCTTGGTGAGTGTGGATGTGTAGTTTTTTTTCTTTTTCTTTGTTTTTTTTAAATTTGGTTTTGTTTGTTTGTTTTTGTTTTTCTGAGGCAGGGTTTCATGTGTTCCCAGGCCAGCCTCAAACTGACAATAACCTTCAACTTCTTTACTTGAGACAGAGTCTCATTACATAGCCATGGAACTTGCCATGTAAATCCTCCTGCTTTTGCTTGAGACTGAAGGCTTATGCTACCATGCTTGGACTGCCAGCAATCTTGAACTTCTGGTCTGCCTGGGTTGTGAGATAAAGGTGTGCGGCATCATGCCTGACCATCACCCTCATTTTTCATCTCCTGGCTGTAGTTACTTTTCTAATTGTCTGCCTCACCCATAGCAATGAAACCTCCTTTAAAATAGCTACAAGTGCTTACTAATTTCCATCTCTACTGCCTACCACACGTACATTGTAGGTAGACAGGTACTTGATAAATTAATGATCAAACAAGCAAGCTTTCCTGAAGCCCTTAAAGACTAAAACATCTTAAATAAGATTTCACCTAGTTTCTCTTTTATTTTTTGAGGGAGGCAAGGAGGAGTGAGACAAGGTCTCATGTGGCCCTGGCTAGCCCTGACCTCCAGATATAGCTGAGGATGGCCCTGAACTCCTGATAGTCCTGCCTCTACCTCCAAAGTGCTGGGGTTTCAGGGACTGCCACCATGCCTGGCTCTGGTTTCTAAATCAACTGTGGAGGTACCCAAGTTCATGGACAAATTTCCTGTATAAGTTCGTGGACAGGAAAGCAGGCTCGCAAACATCTACTGCCAGATGTATTCAGATGTGCTGGCTCTTCTATCTTGGTGCTGTGGAAAGTGTTGCTGGAGGAGGCTAGGAATAGGAGCAGATTGCTGGCTTACATGACACTAGGAAGAAGGCTCCAATGTGGCAGAGGATGGCTAAGGGGCCATGGAGAGAATTTCAGGGTTTGAATGTCAGGGTTTTGTTTTGAAGTTAAATCTTCTTACCACTACCTATTTAGAATTACTATCAAGGACAGAGACCTTTGATGGATACAAAAGGTTAGCAGAGAGTAAGAAACCTCACGTCTACACAGTAGTGTGTAGCACAGGGCGGAGAGAAGGAAGGAAACAGTGGCCCATATTATCATTGTGGCCATAGCTGACCCACTCCTTCAACAAAGCTGTCCTATCCTGTTGGACTGGGCAATACTCCGTAGAGGTCTTTAGCCAGCCTTCAGACTGGCAAGAACCCGTCTGATTTAGAATATTTTAACTTATTCATTCAGTAAACATAAAAGTTGAAAATAAACACAAGAACCTTCTATGATTTAAAATAAGGTATCTCTATTTTCTTTCAAGATTGCAGGTCAAAAAAAATATACTTCCTCCTAGTGGAAGATGCACAGGAAGCCCTGGAAAGTGACTTTTGTCACACAATGTAAGGACAGAGCTCAAGTTCATCTTATGTCCCATCATGCCGCTCTTGTCCTGTCTGGGGTATAAGTAAGTATAAACATGGCTACAAATGTCACTTAGCAATGACTAAAACAAGGATGTCAGAACCCACAGATGTCTCAGCTTGGTAATATGATAAGTCGTGTTTGCTGAGTACTGACTGTGTGTGAGAGTCAGTACTAACCACTCTTAGGGTACCATCTCGAACCCTGCCTGAGCAAGCCTCCAAGGAAGGGATTGGCCTCATTTAAAAGACTAGGTAGAAGATCAGAGAGCTTCAGCAACCTAGCTAATTCCTCCTTCCTAACTAACCTACTAGGACTCTAGGAAATCAGTATTTGATTCTATTGCTCAGCACTTTCCCACGCCCTCCTTCCTAGGTGTTCAATTTAGCAGTTAGATTCTAGCTTATGATCTATTTTTTTTCCCCAGCTGCAACAGTATGTCTGCACTGGCTGGTGAACACACCAGGGGCACATTAGTTAATGACACCTGAGTATAGGAGGCAATCTCAATGTCTCTGTTTCAAACAATCACTATTACCTAGCATTTTGTTATACTACTAAATAAAATTTTTTATTTAAACAAAATTGTCCCTAACCTCACTATCATGTGCTAGTTTCAGAAAGAACCTCTATGGAGTTGGGGATGTAACTTAGTTGGTAGAACGCTTGCCTAGCATGCACAAAGCCCTAGGTTCAATCCCCAGCACCACAGGTATGGTAGCACAAATCTGCAGTCACAGCACTTGAGAGACAAGGGAGGAGGATTAGAAGTTCAAGGTTGTCCTTCGACTCACAGAAAATTGGGAGGCCAACCTGGGCTACCAGGGCTACACAAGACTCTTTTTCTAAAAACAATCCCCTCAAAAACAAACAAAAAACTGTGATTTTTTTTTTTGGTAAGTAAAGTAATTCAAAAATCATATGTACTTTCATTTGAAATTATTGGAGACCTTAAGGAAGCTGTTAAATACTTCAAAGGTCTGGGAAAAAAAATACAATTGGAAAGTCTCCAGTTGGGAAAGGTGAATACTACATTCTTTCAGCATCCTTGCGATTATTTTCTGGGAAAGATAATGGATACAGTTTACAGAATCAACAGTGAAAGATCAAGGTAGCAAAGACTGGAAAAATATTTTCTGGAAAACTTTCAGAACTCTCCCTTTCTATTTTGAAAATACCACTTCCTGTTAGAGGAGGGGTTTGTTATTTCATAAGCCATTGGTTCTCCTAGGTGTGTCCAGGAGGCAGATTACAGTGCTGGGCTCAACTTTCTATCACTCTTCTCAGAGCCTTCCACATAAAAGGGAATCATTAATAAAGACTAAAACAACCAGCCAAGATAAACTGGGTGTTCCCCGCTACCTGTCTGATATGTGAAACAAAAAAAATTAAGAGCAACAGAATTTTGTTGTTATATATTAAAAAAGGGTCCTAGAGGAAAAGCTCTCCCAAGGAATAACAGACTATGAAATATTGGACTTTGAAAAGCATAGGGAAGAAAGCTTTAAATATTGACAAAACGTGTGCCAGACATGAGGTTTCCACTGGACAGCCCAGTCCTTGGCAGGTGGAAGAGGCAGGAGGATCAGCTGAAGATCATCCTCTGCTATTAAGAGAGTTTGAGGCTAGCCTGGACTACGTAAGATCTGGCTCCACAAAAAGAGACAAATTGGAAAGTTTGATTCCTTAAAAGGCCCAACTCCCAGACATCATAAAACATTAATAAGGAACTCTCTGACCACTCCTATCTTCATGAAATGTGAAGCACGAGTAATATGAGAAGGCAGAACCACAAATCTATTAGTTAACCCATAATGAGCGCAATTTTATAGTCATAAAAAGTGCGCTAGAGATTAAAACATAGCTGGAGATGGGACACTAAATTGGATTAAAAAAGGGGGAAAATACTGTTTTTCCTCAAGATTTCTAGAGGTTAGATTACAGGCTCTGGCCAGATAGCAACAGGAGCTAAGCCCAGTTCCAACCAACCACAGGAAAATAGCTCGGGTTGAGGTGGAGGGGGGAGTGAACTGATGATATGAATGGGGCATTGAGTGAGCGAGGGAAGGAGGGAAAACCATCAAGGGTGATTATGTAGAGTTCAGGATACACTAATTAATCTCTCCCAACTGGAAAACGCTGGGAGGGGGCAAGACAGAGCAAAAAGAAAAAAAGCACGGTAGTTTCTTCACTTATTTCGACCTGCAGGTCAGGGCTTGCACTCCTTGGAACCCCTAGTAAACACTGTTAGCCCAGGAGTGAAATTTTCGCAAGGAAGAAGGCCTTTGCTAGAAAACTGCAGCCCGGTGCGCCCCAATGTCCTGGCGGGGTGCCAAGGGCCCGAGGCACACTGGTATCTATGGCAGGTGTTTGGTGAGTGCTCGCGTGGACTTCTCAACTGAGGCTGGGCGGCGGGACTACGTGCGGCGACAAGCAGGCGGCGGCGGCGGCCAGCCCAGGACTTACCTTGCTGTCATCCATCTCCGCAGACAGGCCGGCCCGGCCCGGCGCCCTCCCGGCCCTCCCCCGCCTCAGCCGGCCAGGCCCGGCCCCCGCCCCGGGGAAGAAGGGGATATGGCTCTGACTGCCTCCTCCTTCGCCTAACAGTTCGCTTCCCTGAAGCCACGGTCACGGGGACCCGGACCAGTTCAGGAATGGCAGAGCGGACCCTGGAGGCTGCTCCAGGCGCCGCCCCACTCGGCCACCGCCTCCTTCACCCGCCCCATGACAGGCCCCCGGCGTGTTTACAGAGGTGCTGGCGGGCCGCCCAAACCCGAGGGGGGGCGGGGCTCTGCAGGCCAACTGGTCCCTTCGGCCGCCATAGCACGGCGGAATTCTGGGAGTTGTAGTTTTTCTTCTCCTAGTCTCTGAGCGGCCAACTGGAAAGGGAACTACGACGTCCAGGTATCCTCTGCAGGCTTGGCTGTTTTCCTGGGGCCTAGGAGCGCCCTGGAGGCGGGTCTGGACCAAGACGGAACTGTTTCCTACAACGCTTAGTCTTAATAATGTTTTGGTTGCGGTAGGGTGGGACGTTGCACAGACGGGAGACAGTTCGAGGCCCTGCCGAGGCCGAGCTGGAGGTGGAGAACTGGAAACAGGCCCTCTTCTGGGAAGCTAGGGCAAAAGCTTTCTCTTCTCCCTGTGCCGGCCCACGGTAAAGCCGGGCAGCCGCTTTGGGAAACAATTGGACAGTGATCCAGTTCATAAGGAAATGTCCAGAATTTGCACAACTAAAGAGACAAGTCCGTTAGTTGCCAGATGCTGGGACTGAGGAATGCCAGGGAAGGAGAGGAATTCTGGTTTCTTTTGGCAGTGATNAAAACGTTCTGAACTGATTTTGGTGATGTCTGCACGGTACTGTGAATAAGCTAAAAGGCTACTGAGCATTTCAGTCAAGTTATAAAGAGAACACCTGGGTGTCTCTTAATTCAATAAGCCACTTGGTTAATTGTTATTGTCAGCCTCTCCTGGGCTTTGAGAACTGGCCAAAGATTGTGATTTTTTTTTTAATCTGTTACTTCTGAAAAGCCTTGAGCTCATACTTTACAAAGACTTCTAAAGTACCCTTTCCGAAATTCAACTGAGGTGGCATTCCAGGAATTAGTAGTAAACATATAGGATATATAGTTACATTTGTATTTTAGTTGTGTGTGTATGTAGATGCTTGTGTGGGTGTGTCATATGCATGTGTGTGCACATGCTTGTGTATGTATATTTATGTAGAAGCCAGAGATGAACCTCAAATGTCCTCCGTATTGATCCACATTTTTGACCCAGGGTCACAGCGCTGTCTGGCTAGTGAGCTCTCTGAAGCAATCCACCTATCTCTGCTTCCTTGGCACTGAGATGACAGGTGTGGGGGGCACAGCTTTTTACATAGGTACTGGGTATCTGAACTCATGTCCTCATAATTGTACATCCATCACTGTAGCGCTCTCTCCCTTCCTTTTCAATAGAGACTAGAACTTAATATGTAGAATAGGCTAGCCTCACACTTGAGGCATTCCTCTGGCCTTTGCTTCCCAAATGCTGGTGTAATGGGTGTTTTCCATCATTCCTGGCATAAGAAGACATACTGTTTTGTTTTTTTTTAGGTTTTAAAATTTTATTTCATGTGTATGGGTGTTTTGCATGCATTTCTGTCTATGCACCATCTGTATGCAGTGCCCACAGAGGTCAGAAGAGGGTGCCAGAACCCTTGGAACTGGAGTTAAAGATGGTTGTGCTCCACTGTGTGGGGCCTGGGACTTGAACCCATGGTCTTCTGGAAGAGCAGCAGTGCCCTATACCAGTGAGACATCTCTCCAGTCCCCCATAAGAGATTCTTTTATTTAAAAAGAAAATTCTTTGATTTTCGGTAAAATAGAATGTCAGTGGGCAGCCTCTCTTTCACCTGGCAACTCTAAAGGAAGGTTAAAACAGGAAGGTTGGATGGTCTTTGTCAGAGCTGTATGAAGATTTAGGAGAACTAGAGAAGATCCATTTTTCCCACGGTGGTACCTCATACACAGATCCTGAGGTTAGAAACAGGTCTGGCAGGCTGGCCCTACTGTGGTGAGGCCCAGCTGGCATTCCTAGTGATGAAAGGGATACCTAGTGTTGTCCTTTCTAATGATTAGGAGACCAGAGAGGTGGCTCAGTGGGTAAAGGCACTTGTTGCCAAGCCTGATGATCTGAACTTGATCTCTGGAACCCACATGATGGAAGGAGAGAACTGACTGACTGCTGCAAATTATCCTCTGACTTCCACACACCCCTTGTGTAGGGTGGCTTTCCATCTCTGCTTTTGTTAAAACATAAAAAAAAAAAAAACCAAACTAAAACTAAAACTGACTCTTCTCTTGGTACAGCTCAGTTGATAGAGCTAACATTGTGTGAAGCACTGGGTTTAAGCTCAGGACCACATAAAAAAACAGGTGTCACAAATCTTCAGAGTTAGAGGCCACCCTGGGTACACAAGACCTGTCTTTAAAAAAAGGGGGGGCGGGGAGAAGGAAGCTAAAATGGTAACAGATGAGAGAAAAACAAAAGGATGTGCTGTCAGTGTGTGTCAAGAAGAGGGAACCTCAGTAGAGGAATTGCTTCCCTCAGAGCCTCCTCTCACTGCCACCTCCCAAGTTCGGGATTCTAGGCAGATGCCACCAAGTCCAGGTTAATCTTTTTCTACAGTGTCTTCTCAAATGAAACACTTGCAATTCCTTTGGGGGGTAAAAAAGCATGCATTTCTCCTTCCTTCATTCCTTCTCTGTACACAACATTTGAATGGGCTACTCCTGGACACCCACTGAGAGGCTCTGTTGGCTTGTGATGCCTTAAGCCTGGCTGCAGCTGTAGAGCCTTCCATAGTGATGCCTTGCACAGAAAGGTGCTCACCCTTCCTTGGTCTGCCTGCTCTCCGTTCCCTTCTCTCTCCCTTTCCTTCTGTTCCTCTCTTGCCTTTGGTGGTTCTCTTACAGCTGGGCTAAAAGAGCACAGGTGTCTAAACAAAGCCAGGATATTACTCTCTGAGGCTTGTATATCTGCTGGAGCACATATTACACCATGAGGAAAGGAGGCTTATTATAATAGGTTGTGCATGTGGGTGTGGCTGTGCATGCCTTGGATCCTAGCACTTGAGATGTGCAGGCTGGAGAACCAGGACTTTAAAGTCATCCTCAGCAATATAGCCAGTTTGAGGCTAGCCTGGGTTACATGAGAACTTGCCTCAAAAAAGAGTCTTTTTTGAGTCACACAGAAAGTTTGTGACTCTGCCGTTTCCTCACTTTCATTGAAGATAATTTTTTTTTTTTTGATGCAGCCTTTAATCTCAGCACTCTCGAGGCAGAAGCAGGCGGATCTCTGTGAGTTAGAGGCCAGCCTGGACTGCAGAGTGAGTTCCAGGAAAGGTGCAAAGCTACACAGAGAAACCCTGTCTCGAAAGACCAAAAAAAATTTTTTTTGATGCAAATTTGGCATGAATACAATCTAGAAATATCAGTCCTTTTAAAAAAGGCCTATCAAAGGTGTGTGTGTGTGTGTGTGTGTGTGTGTGTCTTAGTGTGTCTTAGTTGATAGAGTGCTTGCTTTATATGTACAAAATCCTGAGTTCAATCCTTACAACTCCAGGGCTGCATAAACTCAGTGTTGTGGTGTAGGCCTATAATCCCAGTATTCAGGAGGTAGAGGCAAGAGGATCAAGAGTTCAAGGGCAGCTTTAGCTATGGAATTTGAGGCCATCCTGTCTCAAAGAAAACAAACAAATAAAAAAACAAAAGAGAAAGGTGGCCATGAAGTTCATTGTGTTAATGTCTTCGTAATGTGAGTTTCTGTATGTAGGTTTTTTGTTTTGTTTTGTTTTTTGTTTATTTTTGAGACAGGCACCTCACTGTGTAGTCCTAGCTAGTACTGAACTTGTTTTCTCTGTCTCCTGAGTGCTGGGATTTCAGGCATGTGCCACCATGCTTGACTCCACAATGTGTTTTTCCTGTTTTATTTTATGTTGCTGGGCATCAAGCCCATGGCTTTGGGGAGCAAGCCTAGGGCTCTACAGGTGAACCCTTCACTATTCTACCTTCTGAACCGAGTTACTGGACATCATGAATTTGGGTTTCTAGGGTCCATCCAGAAATGGCTGCTCATGATTTCTCTTTCTCTGGCCTATCTTTAGAGAGTAGACAGTCTGTACTGAATGTTAAGATGTTAAAATGTAGCATGGTTTACACAATGAATTTGTACATTGTTCAAACCACGACAGAGAGGAGAAATGAAAGGAGGAAAAAAAATACTGGTTGAAGAGAGGAAGGGGGTGGAATGAGATTAAGAGAGGAGGCGAAGGGAACAAAATTTAACCTTATCAGAGAAACCACGAACAAGGGAACAGTGCAGTATTCTGCATTTGGGAATGCGGTGGCTATTGAGATACAAATCTGGCACTTGAACAGTAGGGTATTATTGCTGCTGATACGGTAATCTTCAGAGGTGCGGGAGGAAAAGTGGGTGGGTCATGTGACATTCATGAAATGCTTGAGGTGAACTCACTGCTGAAGTATTAGTCACGTTTTTTTTTTTTGTGTGTGTGCGGTTCCCCTTCCCAATTTACTTGACAGAGAAGTATTCCTCTGCGTTTTTGTTTCCTAAAAGTTTAGCTTATTTTCAACAATGCTTTAAAAAGTTTGTTGCTGTTCTAAAGATGTTTGGCAATATGCCTTGCCCCCTTTTGGCCTACTCGAACAAATATGCCTATATTTACATACATACATACCTACTTAACTCTCTGCATTGACTACAAGTTCTGAGACAAGAGTCTGACGGATCATGTTCAGAGTGAATAACTAATTTGGCCTCTAGCTTTCAGAAAGAACAAAAGGATAGGAAGAAAGAAAGAACGAAAGAGATGGGGGAGGAGGGAAGGAGAGAGAGATGGGGGAGGGAGGCTGACAAGAGCAGGGAATGTTAGCATCCCTGTGCTGTAATCCCAGCACTCAGGAGGCTGAGGCAGAAGGTTTGCCTACATTTGAGGTCAGCTTGGGCTACATAATGAATTTAAAGCCCATTTGAGAGTTACAGATCCACCCAGCTGTACCTGGCTTTTATATCCGTGCTGGGATCCAAACTCAAGCCTCATCTTGCTCAGCAAGCACTTGACCCACTGAGCCATCTCTCTAGCTCCTATTTTGTTTTTTGAGCAGTCTCTTGGTGTCTTAGGGTCACTATTGCCTGTGTTGAAACACCCTGACCAAAGCAACCTG
>LZPO01007944.1:729746-761174 GCA_001675575.1 Neotoma lepida
AAAAGGAAGAGAAAACGAAGCTCAAAGAACCAAAACCTCCCCAATCCAAACCTTCTGTCACCTGTCACTTCTTCCTCTTCAGCAAGGTACTAAAACTTCACCTCAGACTGAAAGTCTTGCTATGTAGCCCTCTCTGGCCTTGAACTGGCTCATGGCAATTGTTCCTGACCCAGCCGGCTCAGTGAGCCACCATACCCGGCGTATTATCTCTATTTGAAATACCACTCCCTTTCTACTTGAAATATCACTGTTTTTTATGAGTCATTATCCCCCACCCAGTAGAAAAAAAATAAAACGTGCCCTTATTTGAAGAGACAATAGAACACTCATTTAGGTAAACAGCGTCTGTTCAAAACTGTACTTCTGTATGCCGCCATGCCTGGTGTATATTGTGCTAGGGAATCTGACCCAGACCTTCATGAATGCTAGGCAAACACTCTACCAATTGGGCTGCACCCCTGCTCAGCTCCCCCATTTCTGAGGGGAAAAGTGTAAAATAAAATTTACTACTGGAGTCAGGTATGGTAGCTTATACCTGTAATTCCAGCACTTGGGAGTCTGAGGCATGATGATCACCAAGAGTTTGAAGTCAGTTGGTGCTATGGTCTGAGACACTGTCTCAAAAACAAACAAGCAATAAAAGCGGGATGTGGTGGCACACACTTTTAATCATAACACTCAGGAGGCAGAGGCAGGCAGATCTCTGTGAGTTCCAGTCCAGCCTGGTTCACATAGTGCATTCTAATCTAGCCAGAGATTCACAGTGAGATTCTGTCTCATAAACAAGACCAATCTCTTTTTTTAATTGTCTGGAGGAATAGTTCAATGATTGAGAATGCTTCCTACTACTACAGATGACTGTTGGTCACCTCCCAACAACCAGGTCAAGGGGTTCACAATCATCTGTGACCCTAGATCCGGGGGACCTGATGCCCTCTGCTGGCTTTTGAAGGCACTTGCACACATGGCATATGTTCATAAAAACACACACCTGAATTTAAATTTAAAAAATCTTTTAGCCTGTGATCCCAGCACTCAGGAGGCAGAGGCAGGTGGATCTCTGAGTTCGAGGCCAGCCTGGTCTACAGAGAGTTCCAGTTCTCTGTTTCACAGAGAAACCCTGTCTCGAAAAACAAAACAAACAAAAAAACTTTAAAAATTTACTATTGGGATCCCATAGACACAGTTATGACCATAAATATGTTTTCACAGGACCACAGGCAATGTTTAGAGGAATTTGAGTTCCAGCAATATATCCTGACTCAGATTCTAACATTATTTTATAACATTACAAATATTTTGGTTTTTCCATTTGAGATCACACATTATTCACATATCTGTGCTTATATGTTTTGTTTCTCTCTTGTGGGATCAAACCAAGGGCTTGAATTTGCCAAGTATGTGATTTGCCACTGGGATATATCCCCAGCCACAGATTTCTTTTTTAAACATAATTTTAGTTTAACTTAAAAAGGCTTCTCTTGTCTATATAAGATTTCTATGCCAGGACTGGGTATGGGGGCATGGGCCTGTAAGCCCAGCACGCAGGAGCCTGAGCAGGAAGACCGCTACCATTTCAAGGCCAGCTTGAGCTATAATGACAAAATGAAACACCAGGCATGTTATCACACCTGACCAGCCAGAAGGATCAGGACACATTGGCTCTATAACACATTCTAGGCCAGCCTGGACTTCATGAGACCCTATTTGAAAAATATTTCCACTCCAGTACATATCTTCAAATATTCTTCAAATAGTATATATTCTTCAAAGTCTTCTGATTCATAAATTTATTCCCAAAATTTCAGTGTAAATCTAAAGGTATTTATTATCTATCTTNTCTGGTTAATTCAGTGATACCTGAACAGTATAGCATCCAAGTGTTCCCCCAAATCTTTGTGTTAATATTGTCTCTTTGGAATAGAGATATTGCTACTTGGGACCTCACCTATCTAATACACAACTTTTAATTTATTTATTTATTTATTTATTTATTTATTTATTTGAGCAATTTCTCACTGTAAACTCATGAACCTTCTGTCTCAACCTTCTGACTTGAGGATTACAAGTGTGAGCCATCACCTCTGGTCTACCACATGATTTCTGTCACCAAGACTAATCTTTTGTCAGAGGGCATAGTTGTTTTAGCTAACACTATCCTTAAATGTCAGTATAACTCTGTTTAGGTGTCAGGTTTTGCTTCTGAACATCATCCAAATCACTAAAGATTACTTTTGCTTGCTATGTGAAATAGCCCTTTAAAAAGTATGCATTCCAGGATTATCTCAAACAGATTTCAAATGGCACTCTTTCATGCTTATTTTGTAATGCATATTAAATTAAATCCTCTCGTCACTGGATGGCTTTTACATACTCAGTCTTACCTGTCCCAAGGTGAATGGTACTGCTTTTGCATTTTGCATTTTGCATTTTCTCCATGCAGGATATGGAGAAATCAATCTGGAACAAACCTGAAAACCTTTTCCCTTCTGGCCAATTTTCATAGTGCTGGAAGGTACTATGCAGCCCCACTAAGGAAGAAAAGTCATCAATGGACTCACCCAGCAGTGGACCCTGCGTATCACAACCTGCCTTGCCAACCTGCCAGGCAAGATGTACCTACCTGTGCAATAGTGGCATAACTAATATGAGGATAACCAACTGTTTTCTGCTTGGATTTGAGGTCTCTACAAGAGGGAATTCATGCCTGGTACTATGGTCTAAAGCTCATGGCCCTAGGGGGAACTGCTACTGTTGTTTGCTGTCAAACTACCTTTTAAATATTTACATTTATAGCCATATATTAGTGCTGCTCTCAACCTGGGTCAAAAGCTTCTTTTTGCAGTGGGCAGCAATCAGTGGCCATGGCACACATGAGCTCAAAACAGCTGTGCTTACCAGCACAAGACTTGCATGAGATCAAGTCAGTCAGCATTCCAGCATGGAGGGGAGAGGAGTTCATTTGGCTTTCTCATAGCTGAGGAACTATTGATGGGTGCAGTCAGTGAGGGGTGGTCCTTTCTTTAGGTGTACATTGCTAGGTTACACATGCACCTGTGGATGGCTCCACAATCATGTGCATGCAGGCAGCACTAGCTGGGTTCAGAAAAGGACATAAAGGGAGGAGAAAGTATGAGCAGAACTCAGGAGACTGATAAGGGGGTTTGCTGGATTTGATCAAGATACATGTTTTAAACATGAATACATATTTAAAATTGTCAAATTGTCAAAGAATAAATTCAGAATATTCAAAATACATGCACACATGCACAGAGGAAAGGCGTTAGTCCAATATGATATATGCCTGTCATCTTAGCGCTCAGAAGGTGGAAACAGGAAGATCAAGAGTTCAAGAGCAGCCTGGGCTGCATGAGACCTCATCTCAAAACCCTCTAGTTTAATCAATAGGTCTTAGCCACATGGTGTTTTCCTTGGTGCTCTTCCTAAAGTACACACCTGAGCTGCTTCTGCTGTATCTCTTCCTGGGATGGATGAGTCACAGTTTTGCTTGTCTGTTTTGTTTTGGTTTTGTAGTGCTGGGGGTTGAGCAAGAGGCTTGCATATGCTAGGCAAGCATTTCCAACAGCTATATCCTCAGCCCTTTTTACTTGTTTTTAATCTGAGTGGAATGAATAATTTCTCTCTCTCTCTTGTTTTTGTTTTGTTTTGTTTTGTTTTGTTTTGTTTTGTTTTGTTTTGTTTAAATAGGGTCTATGTAGCCCTGGCTGGCTGTCCTGGAACTCTTTCTGTAGACCAGGCTGGCCAGAACTCAGAGATCTGCCTGCCTCTGCCTCCTGAGTGCTGGAATTAAAGACGTGCACCACCATGGTCCTGCAAATAGTCTCTTTTTACACCTGTTTCCATCCTTGGTTTGACATCATCATCATCATCATCATCATCATCATCATCATCATCATCATCATCATCTTGTTATTAGTTTGTGTGTGCACATGAATACCACAGTGTGCATGTGGAGGTCAGAGGACAATGCTGTGGAGTTGAGTCTCTTTTTCCACCTTTATGTAGGTTCTGTGGGTCACACTGGGGTTGTCAGGTTTGTGTGGCAAGTGCTTTACTGACAGAGCCACCTTTCTGGGCCCAATTTGATATTTTTCTAGAGCTTTTTGCTAGGACTTTTTGGACAAGTGACCACCGTGCTCTAAACCGTGCATAGTATGTGCTTTCTATAGCCAATAAGCTTTGTTCCTTTTTGTTCTTTAGTTGTTCAGATAATCCTCATGTTTCTCTAATAAGGTAGTATTATCAGAACTAAGAATTGATATAATTAGTTCTCTTGTAGAACTCACTTTATAATGCAACATAGGATTTTTTTTTTCTTTTCTTTTTGGAACAGGGTTTCATGTAGTCCTGGCTGGCCTTGAACCTGCTATGTATCTGAGGATGATTGGAACTCCTGATTCTTTTGTTTCTGCCTCCTAAGTACTAGGATTAAGTATGCTAACACAGCACCTGCTTTAGCATAGGAATTTTAAAGTGTGGAATTTGTTGATCTCTATTCTTGCTCATGCAGATGAAGCCCAACTGCTGGCTTCTTACCTTCCTGTCCAGTTATGGCTTCCAGAGGACAGATGGTACCTCCTCTTCATCAGCACCTCCCCTTCATCATTCCTCTCTGCCCTAGCCTGCCCCACACTGCAGGTCCCAAGCAGGGTGGAGGTGTGGACTAGCTACCCTTGCTTTACTTTTTCAGCCATGTCATGTGTTTCTGCCCCACCAACTTCCCTTGTTTCTATCCCTCAATTTGAAATTTTGGCTCTCCTGGCTGCCCAGTTCCTCTCCTCCTCTATGCTCAGGCATGGGAGAAGCTTCCACAGTTTCGATAGCTGCCTGCAGGGTATCTGGGTCCCCAGCCAGCCTAAGGCATTTCTCTTGTTTCCACAGGTGCTATTGCTAAGCTCAGAGGTCATTTGTGGGGAGTTAGGGGGAGGCTGGTGACAGAATTAGACTCTCCTGAGTACTCTTCAAGGGAGCTGCCTCCCCAGCTTCTCCTTTTCAGTGCCTCTAGCAGACAGGTGGTCCCTCCACTGGTAGTAAATTCCTGGGTATTTTTACCCAGTACTCCATAAACAAAATGACAATGTTATTGGAAATGTCATGTAACCAGGCATATGACTAATTGTCCCCATTAATCATTTTGCCAAAGAAAACAAGTTACCATCCAAACTTGTTTGGAGAGATGCTCGCTATGTGAAGGAAGAAAGTTCAAGCATTTGCCTAAAAGCTCCCTGTCAAGACTGGAATGATGTATAGCCGGGGCTGTGGTGTGTCTGAAAGTAAACCCTCCCCTGTGCAAGTCGGTGCCAGCTGTGTAGTCCACACTGAAGGAGTCTTTACAGGAAACTCAATGCCAAAGCCATGGAGAGTGAGGCCCTTCCACAGGGACTGGGGATTCAAGAGAGGCGCAGGTTGTACCCAGTTTGTCTCTGTATCAATAAACATCAACACTACAGACATCCTTCCAGGGCAGGCAAGATGGCTCAGGAAGTAAAGGTGCCTGCTGCTAAGCCTGATGACCCAAGTTGTTCTCTCTGATTTACATGGAAAGAGAGAACTGACTCCCACAAGTTGTCTCCTGATTTCCATATGTGCACTGGAGACACACACACACACACAGAGAGAGAGAGAGAGAGAGAGAGAGAGAGAGAGAGAGAGAGAAGAGGAGGAGGAGGAAGAAGAGGAGGAGGAGGGGCAGGAGAGGGAGAGGGGAAGGGAGGGGAACACACATGCATATACACCCACCCCAATAAAACTAAATACTAAATTGGGTCTCTACCCTCAAGGAGCTATAGTGGGGATTTAAGATTTGCTTACATTCTTATAAATGAGTATTTGTGAATAACTGCAGGGTAGTATGTTAAGTCGGATAACGCAGGTATAAATAGAATAGAGGGGAACCATGGCAAATCTCTTGAAAGGCTAATATATGAGCCAAGTCTCAAAAAAGGAACACAATGTTTTTTCAAGCAGGCAAGTAAAGGAATATTTGCAAAGGCACAATGGCGTGAAGTAGAGTGGGGAACTGCAAACAAGTAGGATTGGGTGCAACACAGGCATCCAGGAGGTAAGAACAGTCAAAAGCTAAGGACAAAGAAGTAGACAAGTGACAGATGATGGAGTACTTTAAGTGTCAGGCTTAGGAGAGTGGACTTGATTTGAAAGCAATTGGGGACTACTGAGGATTTGAACGAGAGTGACAATGGAATCAGTCCTTTCACACGTACTTAGCAGTTCCTTGTTTTACTTAGGGCAATTTTATTTTATTGTGTTAGACCATTTATATGATGGTATAGTATACAGAAACAAATATGATAGTGTGAGGGCTTGGTGTATATTAACCACTTCCATAACCCATGCCTGTGCAGGAACTCTGATGTTAAGTCTCTCACCTGTGATCAATGACTTGCTTCCCTAGCAGGCGTTTTTAACACACTGGAGCAATAAGTAACAGAGTAGCTATTGAGATCTCCCCAGGTAAACAGTACAGCAACATGACAGTGCCTAGTATGTTTCCAGACATTTGCTTAGCTCTTCCTTCACCACAAATTATAATCCACACTATTGTAATGTCTCTGAAAAGTGATAATAACTGTGTGTTTGTGTCTTATGTGTGATGGGAGTAGAACCCAGGGCCTTGTGCATGCTAGGCAAAAACAATCTATCACTGAGCTATACTCCATTTTGTGGCGGGGCGGGGTGAAGTCAGGGTCTGCTGGATGGCCACAAATTCAGTATGTGGCTGAGGCTAACCTTGGGTTCTTGATACCTCATATCTACTTGCCAGGGCAGGGATTACAGGCACACACCACCATGTTGCAGATTCTAACCTCTCTTTTTTTTTTTTTTAGTCAATAATATATATTAGATACTATTCTGTATCTGTTGGGTAGAACACCTTATCTTCCTCTTTTTCTTTCAGAATTTTTGTTTTACTTCATGTTTTATTAATACAAACATGGAGATCATTAATGATACATCTCTCTGCTCTTGTGTGAATTTGTAAGATAGAGTCCTAGTGGAAGAACTTTTAGATTACACACACACACACACACACACACACACACTTCAATTTCTGCAAATATTGCTGTTTTCCTTTATTTAGGGTTATTATCTTATGTGTATGAATGTTTTGCTTGCATGTATGTAAGTATACCCTGTGGGTACCTGGTGCCCTCATTGGTCAGAAGAAGGTGTTAGGTACCCTTGGACTGGAGTTATAGAGGACTGTCAGCTCCCATGTAGTTCCTGGGAATTGAACCTGGGTCCTCTGCAAGAGCATCAGGTGTAAGCCAGGCATTGTGGTGTATGCCTTTAATCCTAATACTTGGGAGGTAGAGGCAGCTGGATCTCTGAGTTCGAGGCCAACCTGGTCTACATAGTGAGTTCCAGGACAACCAGAGCAACATAGTGAGATCTTGTCTTAGAAAAAAAAAATCAAGCACTTTTAACAACTGAGCCAACTCTTTAGCCTGCTATTTTCCTCAAAATGCATCACAAACACATATTCTCTCACCAATATTTGCACATTTCCCCACATGCTTATCAATGTGTTTGTGAAAGGAATATTCCTTTTTTTGTGACTGGGTCTTGAGTAGCCCAAGTTGGCCTTGAGCTCACTACGTAGCCAAGGTTGGCTTATGATATTTCTGCCTCTACCTCCCAAGTGCTAGGGTTACAGGCCTGTGCCACCATGCCTGCTTTCTGTGGTACTGAGGACAGAACCCAGGGCTTTGTGCACATTAGGCAAGCATGCCAACTCTACCAACTCAGCAACATCTTCAACCCAGAAGTTTCTATTTTTAAGTCATATTTATTAACAATTCCTCTGTGATTATTGAATTTTATGCTATGATCAGAGAAAATTTTCTCCATGACAAGATTATACACAGACTGTACACAGATTCATTGTTTTATTTCAATAACTTTATAATTTCATTTTTATATTTAAGTCTTTACCCAGCATTTATTTATTTACTTACTTATTTTGAGATATGGTTTTGCTATCTATCTTAGATTGGCCTTGAATTCCTCATGTAGCCTAGGTTGGCCTTGAATTTGTAGCAGTTCTCCTGCTTAGTTTTCTGAGTGCTGAATTACAGGTATATGCCATTATGCCCTGCTCTAGGATTTTTTTTATCAAAGAGCAAAATACAGATTTGCTATCCTTTTGATTTTAAATTTTTATCATAATAACACTCAGTGAATATTTTTCCTGCTGATCTAGAACGTTTGATTTGCAGTATTGGGGAATTGAACCCGGTGCGCTCTGCTTACTAGGCAAATGCTCTGTTGCTGAGTTACTCACCAGCCCTGGAATGTTCCTTTTATAATAAGCTAATTTTATTGGATTGTGGGTCCATTTGTGGACTGTTTCTCTCTTCCCATTGATATGCCTTGTCTGCTTATGTTTTGCTTGTAACAGCTGTCTTAATTAGTGTAGTTTTAGAAGAGATTTTGAAATCTGATGGAACTAATTCTCTTCTTGTTTATATTTCCAGATGGTCTATACTCAAGTTCTAATATAAAATTTAATTGTATGCTTGTTTGATCAGAGCTGCAATGGCTAGTAAGACCATTTCATGACTCATAATGCCCAGTACCATTTTGATTATTGTTTTCATTCCCAATATTGCAGTGTAAACATTCCTAATGAGTCTTTTAGTCATTCCCATTTTTCTGATTTGTTCACAATTATTACAGGTCCTTGTGCTTCCTCAAAGTAAACTGTTGGCTGAAAACCACTGGACAATGTTCTCATGTTGACTTAGCCACCATACTGAGTCCTCTAAGTCGCATAAGAGCGGGCAGCAGGATGCCCATTTAAATATGGATGTGAAGACTTATACTTGTCATCTTTCTCATCCCATAATCCCAGCAACTTTAGTGTTCTGCAGGCAATCTTGGTTCACTATTTTTTCCCTCTGTATTGTACATCTATGTATGTGATTCAAAGATGCAATTTTTCAGCCTTGCAACAAAGGGCGGTTTACCAAAAAGTATCAAGGAAAACATTTAGAATCTTAATAACTGCAGATCCTTTGGATAAATTCTAATCCTTATGTGGTTTATCGTGGATTGAATCTGCTGTCTTGGCCTCCTTCCTGAAGTCCACAGGCATTCTGAAAGCCTCTTGAAACATGTGTGAGTCACAAGTAGGGGGCTCAGAAATGAAAAGACAGTGAATTCACAGCAATTAAACCAGAAGGAAATGACCAGGAGCTAGCTGCTGAGCTCTGTCCTTCCTCATCCTCATCCTCATCTATCCAGCCTCCACGCCCTCCAGACATCAAGCTAAAGGTTCAGAGTCTTCTCCATGGAAGTTGCCAAGGGAACTTTCCCCTTAGGTTTCTGACTTCAGACTCTCCATCCATCTTGAAGCTTCAGGTAAGCGGTCTTGTCTTTAGTTCTTTTAACTTACTTCAAGTGAGTGCTATTTATTTTAACTGCTAAGCCCTGGAAAGGTGGAGGGAGAGGAACTAATAGATCCTGATGAAATAGAGCAAGAAGTACAGAGCTAGGCATGGTGCTGCAGACTTCTACTTCTAGCACTTGGGAGAGGTAGAAGTGTTGCTCTTGTTCTGAGTCCAGCCTGTCTACATACCAAGTCCACTCCCCCCCCTCCCTCTTGGTTTTTGTCCAAGACAGGGTTTCTCTGTGTAGCTGTTCTGGACCTCTCTCTGTAGACCAGGCTGGCCTCGAACTCACTGAGATCTGCCTGCCTCTGTCTCCTAAGTGCTGGGATTAAAGGTGTGCGCCACCACCACCTGGCACATACCAAGTTCTTGATCATTTAGGGCTACATAGGAAAAAGCTGTCTCAAAAAATAATTGGTTACGTGCTGGAGAAAAGAGCACTGGCTATGCAGTTAAGAGTACTGGCTGTTTTCCCAGAAGACCCAGGTTCGATTCCCAGTATCCACGTGGAGGCTTACAACTGTCTGTAATTACAGTTCGAAGGGATCTGACACCTTCTGACCCCCACAGGCACCAGGCATGCAAGTAGTGTTCAGACACACAAGCAGTCAAAACACCCATAAACAATTTTTTAAAAAGATGTTTTTAAGTGGTTATGATGGACTTGTATGACCATGAGGTATAGCTGGTTGTCTTGTTCAGTCATGAATGACCTCTTTCCTGATTGCATGCTTTAGAGAGGGTTCCTGAATTGGGCTAGGGATTGCACTAAATCATCTTTGGACTGGGGTCTATATGAACTCTAGAAAGTTGGTGGCAGTCATGCTGAACATAAAATGAGATTGACATAGGCACAAAGGCAGAGGAAAAGGAGAAGCCATCATGACATTCCAGGGGAAGGGAGGGGCATGAGCATGGGCTTGCAGAAACGGTGCTATAGTTTTTAATTGTTAAATGCCAAGGAATAGGTGTCAGAGGTAATGTTGAAGAAGTAGGGAGTGGCTGGGTCCTAGGGGCCCTGGTATACCATGATCAAATACTTGAAAGAATTTTAAGCATATGGATGACAGGTGATAACCAGAAGAGGCCCATATATAAATTTCGTAATGATGGCCCTACCAAAAAGAATATAAAGCAAATTTGAAACTAATCTAGTTAATGAAAGCTGATGAGATTCTTGTCATCTATATACTATTAGAGCATCATCATACCTATCATTAGAGTGACAAGAAGATGTTTCCACCCAGTTTCTGAAATTGGGTTCCCATATAGTTGGGATTTTGTATTGGAAGGGGTTGTCCCAGGAGCACCGCAGGGGACCATTTTAAGGGAACTGAGGCTGGCAGTAAGGAGATGGTAAATGAATGCTATTGTATAGGTCAGTGATGAGAGCATCCTGAACTAGTTAGCAAGGGAGCTATTACTGAAGTAAATAAACTCAGCATATTTGCTTGAAGAGACAGCAATGAAAGCATGCTGTCCAGAGAGGAGCACAAGTGACCAGGTGCTCCCCCCAGTGTCTTCTTAAACTTGTTGTGGCTTTTTCTTTAAAAAACACATTTATTATTATTATTTTATGTGTATAAGTGTTTTGCCTGTGTGTATGTAAGTGTTCTGCGTTTTTGCCTGAGCCCTTGGAGGCCAGAAGAGGGCACTGGATACCATGGAACTGGAGTTATGAATGATTGTAAGCCAACATGGGAGTGCTGGGAATTGAACCCCCGTAAAAATGGTCCCCTGTAACAGTATTAAGTGCTCTTCAGCAGCTTCCATGACAAGATTTTTAATTCCTTCCCTTTCTAAATTTTTTCTCATTTTATTTTCTTAATTTTTTCTCTTGAATATTGTTTTATTGGGGGGAATGCAGGGACAGAGGGCAGATGTGAAGGGACAGAGAGTGAATGGGATCAAGATACATAATGTGGAAAGCACATAGAATAAATGAATGAATAAATAAATAAATAAATAAATAAATAGATTTTAAAAAGAATATTAAGTGCTCTTAACCAGAGCCATCTCTTTAGCCTTTTCTTTGTCTTCTTAAGATTTATTTTTATTTTTATTTATGTGTATGTGTGTGTCTGTATACCACTTGTGTGCAAGTGTCTGAGGAAGACAGAAAAGGTGTTGAATCCTTGGAGCTGGAGTGACACAGGCAGTTGTGAGTGCCTGAGGTGGGTGCTGGGAGCTGACTTGGGTCCCCTGGAAGTATAACAAGTGCTCTTAACCACTGAACCAATTCTCCAGTCCCTTATGATTCTTAAAGCCTGCTTTACTACTGAATCAGCAAGGACAGCAAGCCGAGTCTGTCTCTGAGGAATGAGGAAGTACAGTGGTGGGCAACATTACCTCTGAGATGTTCCACTGGCCTGAAAGAGCTCTCTCACTACAGCAGTGCAATCCTAGACTCTTCCATCATCAACCTTTCTCCCCCCTTCTCCCACTCTCCTTTCCTCCCTTCCTTCTTTTCATGACTCATAAGGACCGTACCTATATCATGGTCCAATGGTTATCCTAGGGGACTTGGACCAATACATAATAGTGGGTGAGCTTTTGGCCTCTAGAGTCACAATAACTTGGTGAGAATCAAGCTCTATCTACCCTAGGTATGTGAGTTAAATCAAGCAAGAAATTTGACCTATTAAATATAGTACTCAGGCTGGTGATATGGCTCGGTTGGTAGAATTTACTCAGCATTCATGAAGCCCTGGCTTCAATACCCAGTACTACATAAACTAGGTATGGTAGTGCATGACTATAATTCCAGCATTTGGGAGGTAGAAGCAGGAGGATCAGAAGTTCAAGGGCATCTCTGGCTACGTAGGCTAGCCTGGGGATACATGAGACCTTGTCTCAAAAAAAAAAAGTCACTCTTGGGCTGAAGGAATAGTTGAGGGTAGAATATTTGAATATTTGGTTCCTAACATGAATGGAACCTTGTGTTTAATTCTTTTTAAAATCATGACAGTTGTGAAGATTAAAGTTTATAAAGTGTATGCACAGCATCTGGAACATAGTGAGAACTTGATAAACGTTAGCCATTCTTACTAGATATGAAGAATGAAGAAACAGGACTCAGAGAATTAGGTGCCGGGTGCTTCCATTATATAAAATAATCATAAATATTTTACCCAAGTTTTAATTGTCCTTTTGCATGTAGCAGATATCCTTGTGGTATAAAGAGATAAGGAAATCCTTTCCTTCCTACTTCTGAAATTCTTGACTTATCCGGGTTTTATGACTATTGGAAAATACACTATTAACTTATGTATCAAAAGATATACATATATAAACCTTCCAGGGATGGAGAGGTGGCTCAGTTGGTAAAGTGCTTGGTGTGCAAGCAAGAAGACCTGAGTTGGACTCCCAGCACCTATGTAAACAAGCTGGATGCGGAGCATGCGCCTGCTCCTAGAGCTGGTCCAGTGCAATCAGGAGGTCCCTGAGGCTTGTTGGCCACATTCTAGCCAAACTGGTGGGTTCCATGTCCGGTGAGAGACCAAAAAATAGAGTGGAAAGTGATTAAGAAAGATTAATGCTGACTTCTGACCTCCACGTGCACACATGTGTGTAGGGGGGCTCACCCACCCCACCCCCACCCCCACTACAAACTCTGGAGTTCTACAAGGTAGCTTTTTATTACACTATTTCAGTCATTCCTGTTTCCTGCAGGAATATCCTTCTGTATTATGCAAGAAAGACCCATTTTTTTTTTTTGGAGCTTTGTCATATAAAAAGAAAATCAGCCACCCTTGAAAAAACTAGGTGAATGGAAGTCTAAGTTAAATTGTTTTCATAAGGAGAGCCTTATTTGGAATAGCTTAGCTGCAAAACAAATAAAAACTTAAAAGTCAGGGTGGGGTGGGGATGGAGAGATGACCCAAAGGTTAATAGCACTGGCTACTCTTTCAGTGGTGCTCCGTTCAATTCTCATCACTCACACAGTAACTCACAACAATCTATAACTCCAGTTCCTGGAGAGCCAATGTCTTCTGGCCTTTATGGGCAATGTGTACATGTAGGCAAAACACCAATATACATAAAATAAAAATGAAAACTTTTAAAAAGAATAATTAAGTATGAGTTCTCAGCCATTCTGTAAAGTATATACTACAAGAGATTTTCTCTCTTCTCAAAAAAAAAGTTAGTAAAGTTAAGATGTTCCAAATTAAAACTCTAGGCAGAAATAATGGAGTTAAAACTAACAAAATGGAATTGAAAAGCAAAATGTAAGCTGCACAAAAATTTAAGAAATTTATTGGGATGGAAAAAAATTTAATCCAAGCAGTGGTTTATATGAAAAATATTATGGGTTTTAGGTTAACCACCAGCTTCACCAGAGCCAATGGTGCAATTTTAGCTTGTAGAAAAATGAGTGCACTCTACAATAATGAGAAACTTACTTTCCTGTTTTGCTAAGTTAGGGCTGTGTTAGGTGATTTGCAAACTCCTTTTAGCAGTATAATTCTATGACCTAGAAGTTCTAAACTTGAAGGAGGCAGGAGAATTATTATAAGTTGTAGTACAGCCTGACCTATATAACCTGGGCTACATGAGATCCTGAAAAAAAAAAACCCAGAGGGAAAATATGCAGGTTTAATGAGAGCAGGTTTGTCTGTTTAGCTTTCTACTTGTGGGGAAAGGCAGGGTCTGTTTGTGTGATGCCCCAAGCTTAGATGCCTATCCAAATGAGTGTGGTGATGGGACAGCCTTTCTTACAGCTATCATACCATGTGAAGCTTCACACAAAACTACTTTTCTTGAGTGATGAGCTGGAGCAAACCAGTTTTCCCTGAAGTTTGCCTGATAAATACATTTCTGATGAGCTGGCCTGTCATTCTGACGCCTTGCTGTGCAGGGCCCATCCCAAGCTGCCTGGCTGCCTGTTGACATTTGGTAATCAAGGATTTCAGTGGAAGGCATCAAGGTCAATGTGAGGCAATGATGGAAAGGCCTAGAAAGGCCTAGTATGCAGGGCCCTCAATTAAGCTTTGCCATAAAAAGGCCGAGGGCAGGCATGGATCTGGGCTTTGGCCACAGTGTAAAAGGTTTTGTGGGTTACCAATGGGCCTCCTCACCAACCAGGGCTGTTCCCATTCCCTTTTAAACTATAAACTGGCATTTCCAGATATTATAAACATCTTGTAAGAAAAAGACTGTAAGAGACCAATCTTTGGGAAAAGCTTCAATAAAAATAGAATTCTAAACTATTTCCTTAGCACCTTTGTCTAACTGATTTGGAGGGTGGGTCAGAAAGCATATCTNTCTTCATTCCCTATGCTCTTGGGCAAGCCAGTTAACAACCCTTGGGCCCCATTTCCTTACCTTGCTACTTCCAAGACAGGAGGAACACACTAAAGCATCCTGGGTTGTGGAGGACCCCTGACTTAGGGGTGAGTTATGTGGACTGTGGGAGAAGAATAAGATATAGGCTTGGAGGTGACCTCTGTGATGTCAGTCAGAGGGCATGCCCTAGAACCTTATAGGACATGTCCAAAAGACAGCAAGCAGGAGCTGAAATCACAGGACTCCCACTTCTTGTCCTCAGGCAAGTCCCTTCTAGGCATTGGCTAAAGTGCTTAGTCTCACTTTCTTAATTCTACCAGGCAGAAGAGGTCACAAAGGGTGGGGCACTGGCCAGTGTGTCATGTTCTTAATGCTCTGGGAAAAAATGGACAGGGAGCAAAAATGCCAGAAGAGGAGTTTAGGACTTGGTTTGTTTTTTGTTTTTCTTTTTTGAGACGGGTCTTACTATGTGGTCTTAAAACTTGTGATCCTCNTGCCTCAGTCTGATGTTCAGGGATTACAGGTGAGTACAGCCATATCCAGCTTCACAAGAAGAGTCTTTGTAGCAAAATATTCACAACTCATGGCCCTGTTTGCTTTCCGGATTGAAAACCTACAGGAGCCAAGGACATCNGAGCTAGAGGTACTTTGACCCCTCAGCATTATGGCCANCAACTTGGGTAAGGAAGGAAAAAAAATTTAAATTTGTCTCATGTAGCATAGATTGGCCCCATAAGTGACATATAGCCAAGGCTGGTCTGGAACCCCTGATCCTTCTGCCTCTACCTCCCAAAGGCTGGAATTACAGATGTGCAAACCATACCTGAAGGGAGGAGAGGTCTTTAATGAAAAGGACAAATGGAGAATATGCTAAAATCGAAGTGAAGATTTTTCAGGGAATATATAGATACTTATATTTGGGGAGCTAGTTCTTATTATGGTATCATTTTAGGCCTTCTTAGGTCTACAGTCCAGTGTTCGCCCTTCTGATGACTTCAGGTCTGTTCTTATGCTGATGTTATCCACTCACTCTCTTCAGGGAGTAAGTTCCTGATTATTCTCTAGGGCCTGGCCAAGAAGCTAGATTTGGCTCCTCTAGGAAATACCCTAGATTACCAGAAACAGCAGAAAGTTATTCTGTAGTCATCACTCTCGTTGCTGTCATTTGCCACTTGTCCCTTTCATTTTCATCTCTGTTTGCCTCTGACCACTCGTCTTGTTCTCTGGTTTTGATGTATTTGTTCTGTGCTGATTTCTGGCTCATTCTAATCTTTGGGTTTTTTGTTTGTTTGTTTGTTTGGTTGGTTGGTTTTGTTTTTATTACCTTTTAGACAGGATCTCATGTCACTCAGGCTGGCCTCAAACTTGCTATGTAAAAAAGATTGACCTTGAGTTCTTTTTTTTGTAAAAGTTTAAAAAAAACTGTTTATTTTATGTGCACGGATGTTTTGCCTTCATGTATGTCTATGCACCATGTGTGCTTAGTGCCCTTGGCGGCAAAAAAAGCACATTGGGTCCCCTGGAATTGGAGTTATAGATGATTGTCCGCTGCCATGTTTATGCTGGTGGCAATCAAACCCAGGTCCTCTGGAAGAACAGCCAGATTTTAAGTGCTAAACCATCTCTCCAGCCCTGACATTGAATTCTTGATCCTACAGCTTCCACCTCCCCAGCTCCTGGTTGTAGGCATTAGCTGACCTGGCCAGTTTATTGAACCCAGGGCTTGATGTACTCCAGGCAAGCACTCTACAAATTGAGCTGCAGCCTCAGGCCCTTATACTAACCATTTCTTGGCTGCTTCTTCACTGGCCATTGGATAGCCTTTTCTGGTCGACTACGATTGACACTTCTGCTCTCTAGCTTCTGCTCTCTACCTGATCTCCAAATCCCAAACCTATATCCCTGAACTACCTACTGATTAGTCCTTTAGGTCATTGTTTTATAAAACAGATTGTAACGTGGTTTTTTTTNAATTAAATTTTATTTTATGTGCATTGGTGTTTTGTCCTCATTCATGTCTGTCTGAGGGTGTTGGATCCCCTGGAAATGTAGTTACAGACAGTTGTGAACTGCCATGTGGGTGCTGGGAATTGAACCCAGGGCTTCTGGAAGTGCAACCAGTGCTTTCAACCTCCGAGCCATCTTTTCAGCCCCAGATTGTAACATATTTAAAAACAATTGTTTTTTGGTCACACACNAGGTCCTTGTATGATGTCTTTGTCAGTAACCCACTGAATGCTTTCGACTCAGAGTCCTTCTCAGCTAGTCAGCCCCAGAGACAATCAGATTTTCCTTTACATTTGGACCTTGTGTCTGTTCCTCCTTCTTGTCCATTTCTACATACTTACCACCTTTAATGTCAACTAGTGTTATATATACTCCTTCCCTCATTTGATCTCCTGGGGTCTATTTTTGATCTTGTTTCTGTCTTTCCCTCTTCCTTGCCCATTTCTATGTACTTACCATCTATGATATTATCTAGTGTCTTGTCTGCCCTTTCCCTGAGTCCATTTCCTGTGACCAGCTGAGGCTAGACCTAGACTGATCCTCATGACTCTAATCATGACTGTTCAAAAACCCGATGTTCTTCCCTGTTCCTGTCAAGGCTTCTTGCTCTTCTTGGCTTGTCAAAATTTTCCATAATCTGATCCTATCTGGACANCGCCTCTGCCAGGTGGCTGTATTGTAATGGAAAGTTTAATGGGTTTGGAACAGAGGTGCTTTCAAACTGTAGTCCTGTATTCAATGGAATGACCTAGAGGAATTGGTTGACTCCTGGTGTCTTGGATCCTCATTTGCCAAATGAGGATAACGATGCCTGTGTCACAGAGAACTTAAGGAGGATTTAATGAGATAATATGTGTGGAGGCAATTCAGCATTGTGCTCAGACCCCATGTTTGAAATGACTCACTTGGCTTACTCCCAGACTTTTCCACTTACTAATTATGTGACCCGGAGCAAATTTCTTGACCTCTCTGGATTTATCTTTTTCTGTATTGAGGATGGGTGATTTAATATTTGTGAAGTGCTTAACATAGTACCTGGCATACTGTAAACTTTAAAAGGTTAAGCTGTTGTTACTTTGTGGCAAGAGATCCAGTCAAATGCTTGGAATATAATCAGCACTTACATGTTTACTATGTTTTTTAATGAACCATAATTGTTTTTTTTGATACAAGGTCTTATGTAGCCCATCCTGGCCTCAAACTCCTTCTGTAGCCAAGATTGACATTGAACTTCTGATCCTCCTGCCTCTACCTTCCAATTTCTAGTATTANAGGCATGAAGACACCATGATTGGTACATGTGGTACGGTGGGATGGAGCCTAGGGCCTCATGCATGCTANGCAAACACTACTTTCCTCNCCCCTGAATCAGTCTGGTCATTCCCACAAATTCTTGCTAAGTACAGCTTCACACACACACCCCAAGACAGGCTGATGATCTCCATTTTTCATGCATGTACATTCCATTGTTATTGCCTCCAGTTGTGGTTTTCCTCATTTTTAGAATGTCCTAANTTCTCTTCTCTGACTATCCGAATTCTTCCGGTTCTATAATGNTAATCCTAATCCTTGTCTCCATGAAACTTTNCCTTCTAGGCTCACCAAAGTTTTACTTTACTGAACCAATTACCCATCCTCTTTTTCTTTTTCTTTTCTTTCTTTTTAAACTTACTTATTTTTGACAGGTCTTGCTATATAGTTCAGGCTTGCCTCAAACTTGCCATCCTCTTGNCTCAGCCTCCTAAATGCTGGGAATGCANCATTAGCCNCCACACTGGGCCCTAGTTACTCTTAATTTAGCACTTGATGGTAATACTCTGATGGATCCACCTAGTTACTGTTTCCTGTGTGTTGGTTTTGTCTTAAAATAATTTGGGAAATATTCTTTAATCTAGTATTGTTTCAGAACACACACTAAACATATGGTGACTAATTTATGTCACATCATCTTTTGGGATCAGATTCCCATATTATATTTAGGGTAGGATTTGATGCTTAGTTTTCTAAGGGAGTGGTCCAGAATTTTGGAATAAGTTTTCCTATCTAGGGTCTTATCAATGGATTGGCATATGAGAGTGAANAGATGCAGAGTAGCTTGGCTAAGGAGTTCCTTCTACATAAGACAAGGGCCAGGAGCCTCTGGGTCTAAGGGGTTGAAGTGCTTGAGCCTAGACACCTGCAGGTGGAAGGCCAGAGACTGACCCTTGCTGATACAGACAAGGAAGTGCCCCCATTTAAAGCTGGTTCTTGCCACAACAGGCTTTGCCTCTAACAGTTTCTCAAGCTCCTTACACCTTGACACATTTGCCCCATTGAGAAACTGGTTCTGTACGAAACTTCCCATGGCTTGAAGCAAGTAACCATGACGGTGTTTGCATACCACTGGGGTTTTACCCTCCCATAAGTGCCAATAAAGATGAAGTGGCATTCAGATGACGTGATATGAAAGACAGCATTGCAACTTGCAAAGCCCAGAATGTTTGAACTATGTGAAAGGTTCATACCAGGATTTCACAATACAGAGAAGGCCAAGGAAGCCTAGCCCACAATGCAAGGTGAACAGCACTCTTTGTCCCCATTCTCATGGATTTTTTTTTAAGCCTCCCTCCATCTCCCCTTTCTCTGTACTCATGGAGTACTTGTTGTCTGGACCATTCAGTTCAGTATTGCATTATACATGTATTTTGTCAAGGTAGCTGTGTTAGTTTCCCTAAGGACACAGACTATATCCTATACTGCTTTGCTGCCTGACAAAGCCTCATAATATAACTAGAAGACACAATAAAATATCATCAGTAAATGTTGCTTGATTTGTTTTTGAAATGAACATTCATTTAAAAAAGGTCGACTAAAAGGAGGAACTAGAAGCCTTTCTTTAAAGGCTCTGTGTGTATGCTCTTGATTACGTGATTGGAGACAGGGACTCACACTGTAGCCCAGGCTGACTTAAAACTCACCATGTAACCTAGCCTGGCCTCAATTGAAGAGTGATGCTCTTGCTTCAGCCTCCTGAGTACAGGGATTGCAGGCATGAAGCACCCATCATAATTGTAGTGGGAACAATAGCAGTAGTGTCCTTTCATAGGGACAGAGAATCAAAATGTACAGGTAAGTGTTGTGCTTTCTAGGTAAGAGAAAAAGAGGTCCTATCCCATGGCAAGGCCCCTCCCTGTCTTCCCTTTTCTTCCCAACCACAAAGGCCATGCACACAGTTAGAACTTGAGGAGCCCAGAGACTATCTAACTCAAGTCCCTAACTTTGTAGCTGGAGGCAAGTAAGAGCAGCTGATGGAGGTGGAGAAGGTATGTATGGTCTTCACTTGGATTGTGAGCTATCACTTCTGTTCAGAGCCTCAATTCTTCCAGTTTAAAGTGAGGCTTAGAGAGACTANGCATTCGTATTGCTGTGGGAATTAAGTGAGATAGGAGCAGAAACAGTGCTGGGCTATAGCTGCTTGATACTTGTTGACTGCCTCCTCCTCTTCCCAAAGATATAAAACAATGTAGCATTGTCCTGCCCTGGTTTTTCACGCCAGTTTCCCTTTGATCTCATGGTAAGCCATCCTCCCAGCCACTAAAACTGGATCAAGTACTAACACATTTTTCACTGCAGATTTGTCTAAAATTGTCTTGAGCGCATCTATGTAACTTGAAGCAAAGGAACTCAAAGATAGAAATACTGAATTCTAGAGTGAAACCCAAAGGCATCTAAGTTTGTTCTTTGCTAACTATAAGGGTTTGAATCCTTGGGGTTCCTAAAATAGTGTTCAAGGCCTTTTACTCTCTCATTTTCTTTTTTTGCGGGGAGGGGGAAACCCACCTCTGATCTATTTACATGATCTACCTTGTAACCTGATGTTTTTCACCTGTCTGAGGACAGACTCTGCTGTTCATTAATCAATCAACCAAAGCTGAACTGAAAACATTGCTGTTGAGGGTCTGTTAAAAGAAATATGCTGTAATGGTGAAGACCATGGTGCATCTGTAGGGCAGATTANTCTCAGAAGCAACATCATCATTTATAAAACTGAATGGCTAATTGTAGTGATATATTGTGTACCCTAATAAATTTGCCTGAAGATCAGTAGAACAAGCTACTAGATTAAACACAGAAGCCAGACAGTGGTGGCACACATTTTTTCTTTTCGAGACAGGGTTTCTCTGTGTAGTTTTGGCGCCTTTCCTGGAACTCACTCAGTAGCCCAGGCTGGCCTCGAACTTATAGAGATCCGCCTGCCTCTGCCTCCCGAGTGCTGGGATTATAGGCATGCGCCACACTGCCTGGCAGCACACACCTTTAATCCTAGCACTTGGGAGGCAGATAGCCATCTGGATCTCTGTGAGTTCAAAGCCACCCTGGACTACATGAGATTGACTCAGTCTAGGAGAGAAATAGAGCCAGGCAGTGGTGGCACACACCTTTAATCCCAATACTTGGGAGTCACATGCTTTTAATTACAGCACTAGGAAAGTTGAGACAGGAAATGATATGGGTGGGTGGAGAAAGGTATATAAAGCGTGAGGAGACAGAACTAAAGTCTTTTGGCTGAGGAAAGCTTTTCAACTGAGGAGTTGGTGAGGTAAGAGGTGGTAGCTGTGGCTTGCTCTGCTTCTCTGATCTTTCAGCTTTCACTCCAATATCTGGTCTGGGTTTTTTTTTTTTTATTAAAAGACCACTTAGAAATTCATGTTACAGCTAATGATAAATCTTTCTTTCCCTCATTGGACAAGGTCTACTGGGATCACTGTTTCTTTAGAGATTTGTAGTTAACATTGTTTTTGGTTGCAAATATTTTGGTATGAAGCTGTAGGAGTTTTTCATTGGGACCACCAGTCAGCTCTGTCCCACCAGCCTGCTCCCAAATAATCACACAGAGACTTATTATTAACTATAAACGCTCGGTTGATAGCTTAGGCTTGTTACTAAGTAGCTCTTACAACTTAAATTAACCCATATTTTTTTATCTACCCTCTGCCACACGGTGGCACCTTTTCAGCATGGCATGTTGTGTGTCTGGCTCATGACTCCTGAGACTCTGCTCTTCTTCTTCCCAGCATCCTCTCAGTTTGCCTCTCCTGCCTAACCTCTTCCTGCCTAGCTATTGGCCAGTCAGCCTTTTGTTAAACCAATCAGAAGGCACCTTGGCAAAGCCACACCTTCACAGCATACAAAAAGATTATTCCATAACATGAAGCAGAATCAGATTACATCAGAAGAAAAGATCTTATGAAAGAGTATACAAATTTTCAAATTGGAATTGCCCATTCATCCTTTGGTTAATCAGGACCAGCAAGGCAGAAGGACAAAGCAGCGGCAAACTTTCCTGGCATTTTCTTTGTGGAAGGTGTAGGAAGTAGAACACTGGCCTCCTAAAATGTTTATGTTCTAATGTTTAGGCACTGGACTATGTTAGGTTACAAGGAAAGGAGATTAAAAGTTACAAAAGGAATTACAATTTCTAATTGTTGAGGAGGTTGGGAAGGTGCTTGCTTTGCTTTGCAAGAATGAAGACCTGAGTTTGGGCTCCTAACACTGGTGCAAGCCAGTGAGATGATTCAGTGGGTAAAAAGGGCCTGCAGCATGAGCTTGATGATCTGAGTTCAATCTTTGGAACTTCTAGTGATGAGAGAACCAATTCTGGAAGTTAACCTTTGACCTCAACTCACTAATCATGTCATTGGAGGGTGCACAAGCACATACTTGATGTACACATNAGCACACCAAACCAAACCAAAAATGCTGGTTATATGCATCTCTAAGTCCAGTACTGGTGAGGTGGTGACAGGCAGATCCCTGGAGCTTGTTGGCCAGCCAGCATAATTGAATTGGTAAATTTCCAAGTCCAGTGAGAGACCTTGTCTCCCCAAATAGGGTGGAGAGCAATTGAGGAAGACACCCTTGTTGACCTCTTGCCTCCACAAGCATATGAACATACATGCACACACACACACACACACACACACGAGAGAGACTGCTAATTAGCAGAATAATTTGAATTTTCCAGGTAGACCAAGAGAGAGAGAGAGAGAGAGAGAGAGAGAGAGAGAGAGAGAGAGACTGCTAATTAGCAGAATAATTTGAATTTTCCAGGTAGATCAATAAAATAACAAGAGCCCTTAACACAGTGGTTCTCAACCTTCCTAATGATGTAACCCTTTAATGCAGTGCCTCATATTGTGGTGATCCCCAACCATAAAAATACTTTCATTGCTACTTCATAACTGTAGTTTTGCTACTGTTATGAATTATAATGTAAATATCTGTGTCTTCTGATGCTCATAGGTGACCTCTGTGAAAAGATCGTTCAACCTCCAAAGGGTTCAAGATCCATAGGTTGAGAACTACTGCCTGCAAAGAAGTTGAATAAAAGAGACCCCTGGAACTAGAGTTAAAGGCAGTACATGGCACTGTCCTCTGAAAGAGCAGTAAGTACTCTTAACCACTGAGTCATAGTTCCTGCCCCTAAATTTTATTCTTAATTTGTCATCTGGTTTCAACATCTATAATAACAATAGCAACTAATTTTATTTATTTATTTTTAGACAGGGTTTCTCTGTGTAGCCCATGCTGTCCTGGAACTTGCTCTGTAGACCAGACTGGCCTCAAACTCAGAGANCCACCTGCCTCTGAGTGCTGGGATTACAGGCCTGTACCACCACTGCCCGACTTAACAGCTAATATTTAATAAGAAGGCATTCTTGCTATTTTGCTCAGCATTTTACATGTCATCCATTTAATCCTCCTACATTTCTTAACTCCATTTATTAGATGAGGAATTGGAGGCCTATGCAAATTGCTAAAGTTGAGATTTTTGATTACTCATCCTCATGACTTTCCACAGTGTGTATCATCAAGTCCCTTCAGGTCTCCCTCTGTACTGTCTTGGGTTTGTCCCTTTCTTTCCATGTCCACTGCCACTGGATCAGTCTTACTTCTTTATGACTTATGCCTGAGTTGTGTTGCCATAGTTCAACTTGGGGTCCCTTGCTTTATAATTCCCTTCCTTAGTTTCTCCACTATGTTTTGGTCAGACTAAGGTAGCTCAAATTCTACTTTTATACAGCCATCTCGACATTCACACTTTTAAGATGGAGGAGACACTCAAATGTCCCCACAAATCATCTTTGGATAGTGTACCAATAGAACTATTTTCTACAGAAATTNAATAACTTATTATATTAAGAGGAAAAGGAGAAAATTGTTACAATATATGTTGAAATTATAGGACAAGATACATAATAAAGATAAAANCTACTGTAGTCCATAAATGTTTAGTTTAGACTTGCTTTGCTTCAGTATTGGGAAGCTAATATTAGTAATAGGACCATCTCAAATAAGCAGTTCCATTTTAGAGACAAATTTTTGCATAAAAAATAAGTTACTTAGGNCTGAAGAGATGNCTCAGCAGTTAAAAGCACTGGTTGTTTTTGCAGAGGACCCAGGTTCAGTTCCTAGCATCCACAAGGAAGCTCACAACATCTGTAACTCCAGTTCTAGGGGATCCAATGCCCTCTCCTAATCTATGAGTACACCAGCCCTGTATGTGGTACATGCNGGCAAACACTCATCCACATTAAAAAATCCTTAAAAGAAAAAGACAAATTACTTAGTATTTTCCACATATTTGTAAACTTTATTATGAACATTATAATAATAAATGACCATGTTAAATAATTAAAAAAGAAGAAAAGCAAAATATTGTGAAAGGGAATGCTAATCAAGTGTGGTGATAGATGGTTATAGTAATCATTTCCAAGGCCTACATTTATCAAGCCGTGACACTGNATACCTTGAATGTATAATTTATATTTGTCAATTATGCCTCAATAAAGTTGGAGGAGGGGATAGAAAACACACCACTACAAGATGTAACAATAAAAAAGTTTTCTTTTTTTTCTCAAGTAACCATTGAATGAGGTGATCCCTTCCCCCTTCTTTGAAACAGAATCATGGTATGTAGCTCAGGCTGGCCTCAACCTCATTTCAGTCCTCTTCCCTCAGCCTACTGAGTGCTGAGCTTATAGGTAAAGGCCACCAGACCAGCTGAAAAAGTGTTGGGATCCGTGAGGTCTAGTTTTGGACCAGTATATGAGTGCTTGTCCAAGCAGTCTCCAGATGAGGCAAAAGCCCATGGGGACAGTCTCACTCAGCAAGGACCAGTGGACTTTGGGACAGCGCAGAATACTGCTGGGAACCACGTGGCCTGCACACCATCTTTTCATTCATAATATTGATGATTCTCTTGGTGGTTTTAGTGTCATTTTGTCAATCATGTAGGGGACAGATGTGATCATTCCTGGAAACCCCATTTTTTCTAGAATATTTTCCCCTAAAATTCTTTGGGAGCTGATGCTTCTCCAGTTTCTTGCCTGGGGATGCCAGCTGTCACTTTAGACCCCGGGAGCTATTCTGAGTCAGTGCTGACAGGATCGGAGGCAGATCTCCCCTATTTCTGTAAATACGTTTTGAATGATATTGTTGTTCTTGAAAATGTGTGCCTATAGCAATCACCTTTTAGTTTTGTAAAGACAGGATGTACCTGGCTTGATATTTGGCCAAGCTAACAAAATGGTAAGTGTTTTTAATTTAAGGATGTTTTGATGTGTAAGTAGGGAAAAACATACTTGACATGTTTGTTTTTGCCAGAAGTTAAAGTTTGGAGGATGGGAAAAACTTGTTTGTTAGCATGGAAAAACATGCTTGTGTTTGATGTATAAATAAAGATGGCTGGAGCTATTCGGAGTGGTCACTTGTGTGAAACACATCTAGTGGTCAGACACTTCATTTCTTCCTGTCGACACCCCACACCCCTTCCCCATCAGGACCTGAACCCAGGCTGCAGCTGGGCTGTGGCAAAAAAGATTTTTACTTTCTTCTTTACACTGTGTGTAATTTGCTTTCTACAATGTCTATGTGTAGTTTTATAATGAAAATAAATTTATATATATAGTTTTATAATAAAAAAAAATTCCTCTCTTTTCCAGCTACTTACACCATGTAAATTCTTTGGTTGGATCCTAATGTATTGTAGCTCTCAACTGTTTTTTCAGACTGTATACTATTGAAGTCAAATGTTCTGTTTCAACACACTTTCCCTCCGTTTCTCCAACAGTACTTGTTTTCTCTTCCTGGAATGAGCTTCCTCATTCTCTTTACCCCAGTTCAGTCTGTGGGTCACCATCTAGGTCAGTTCCACAGGAGGCTTTCCTAAGGCGGAAGGAATCAGAATGTGGTGGTTACTATGCTGCCACACGTCACACTTAGCACTGTACTTGGATTTAAACCTCACAGTCACTCAGAGAGCCCAGTGTTAACTACCTTCTCAATTTCCTCTTAGTCACCCTGGAATTTGTAGCTGGCTGGGTCCAGCTCCATCTCAGCAGGCTCCCCTCCCCCAGCCTCTGCAGCTTACATTTGAGTTACAACCTTCACAGAAGTGTATTCTAAGGGAAGCAATATTGCTTCAGTGTTATTCGGAACTTATAGTCTGTATTTCATCTTCTCAGCAAAATGGTCTCATGGGGAAACATGAGTTTAATGCCACCTTCTTACTTACCACTTCTGTGTCCTTGTACAAGCACCTTAGTCTTTTCTAGTCTCGGTTTCTTTTAGTGTAAAGTCATAAAGAGAAGCTGTGTGTGGTGACACATGCCTGTAATCCCAGCATTTGGGGAAGCTGAAGCAAGATGACTACAAGTTTGAGGCCAGCCTAGGTTACATGAATCTGAGGCTAACCTGGGCTACAAAGCCAGAACTCTTCTCATAAATAAACAAAATAAAAATACATAAGAAATAAAAACACTTAACTCTTATGGCTGTTAGAAGGGTTAAAAACCCAGTGTAAGCCACATGCAGTGGTATATACCTGTAGTTCTAGTACTTGGGAAGTGAGATCAAAAAAACATAGAAAAAAAGAATTTTTCAGCACTTATATAAATATATCTGATGTTAAAATAATTTATTCTTACTGTTTTATTCCACTTGCCAGAAATGCTCTTGACAAGAACCCCAAATTTGGATTCTACATAATACTGAAAATAAAGTATGGGAGGCCATTCATGGTGGCTCATGTCTTCAGCACCCTGAAAACTGAGATAGCAAGATCAATGAAATTCCAGGCCAGCCTGGGCTATAGAGTGAGAGTCTGTCTCAAACAAAACAAAACAAAAAACAACCCCAAACCATGGCTGGTGGGGTGGCTCAGCAGGTAAGTGTTTGCCACCAACCTTGATGACCTGAGTTTGATCAACAGGCCCCACATTGTGGACCATAAGTGATTTTGGCAAGTTGTTCTCTGACCTTTACCATGGCATACTCCTATTATATAAATACATGTAAAAGCAAACAAACACATGTACAAAAACCCACAGAAGCAAGAAGAAGGTTAGGCTGGCTGTCAGATCACTGTGACTGTCGAGTTTAAATGTTCCACACCTATATTTTAGTGGACATTATCCTGTTTTTTCTCAAGCGTTTTGAAAGAATGGTACCTCATTCTTTCCATGCTTTTCTTTTTCTAACTCACTAAAATCTCAACACTGCAAGATTGCTTTCTGTGAAACCACCCTCTGCCAGTTCCTTGTTAAACCAAAGACAGGCTCAATAGTCTTTACAGAGGCCATCTTCATGAAGGGTACAGTTACATTGGGTTTTATTTGTTTGTTTGTTTGTTTGTTGCTTAAGACAGGGTCTCCCTTTATAGCATAGGCTGGCTTCTAACTCTCAACCCTCTTGCCACAGTCTCTTTTAACATGTTTTATTGTGTATGTGTGTGATGACTGTGCACACACCTGTCACATGTCAGGTGTGGAGACCAGAAGACAAGTGGAAATCAGAAGCCCACTCTCTCCTTGTGGGTTCCAGGATGGAACTCCAGTCAGCAGGTTTTTTACCAGCTGAGCAATCATGCTGGTCCAGCCACAGCTTCCTGAGTGCCAGAATTATCTGTGTACCATCACACCGGCCAGACCAGAACATTAAAAAAAAGGAACATTTCCCCCTTCCTTCCTTTGTTTCCCCAAGATGGGGTCTCCTTATGAAGCTCAAACTGGTCTAAAACTCTCAAAATCCCACCTGTCTTGACTTTTTTTTTTTTAAAGACAGGTATATGTCATAGCTTTCCATATTTAATTCCAACTAAATATTTTGGTGCTCCTATTTTAATGTAAGAACAACACTAAACTGACATGTACTGAATTGAAATAGTTTCTTTCATGGTCTTGGATTCTAAGATCTTGGAGCCTGTTTTGCTGGTATCCTAAGAGTTTGAGTTCATTGTCGGCCTTTGGGAACCCAACACTAACTCAGTCTTCTATGTGCTGGGTACTGTTTTAGTTTAAGCTTGTTAACTCTTTCTGGGATTTTGTTGCAAATTGTTTTAATTTTGTAGGTCGTTTTGGAGAAGAATTGATATCTTCACTATACTTTTTAAATACTACTATATTGGTTCTTCCAATCAGGTTAAATATTTTTCATGAAAATCTTATAATTTGAGCTTACATCTTAAACATTCTTTTCATGTTTTGTTAACTTATGCTTTAAAAGTTCACATTCTTTGCTGGACATTGTGGCCCATGCCTACAGTTCCATCGATGTGGAGGCTCAGGAGTTCAAGGTTATCTTCACTTTGAGGTTAGTCTCTGGTACCTGAGACTCTGATTTCAATACAGCAACAAACAACCAAGGGGTAAATATTCTTTGAGGAAACTGTAATGGCATTAAAAATGTTTTCATACTTGTTGTCTGTGTGTGTGTGTGTGTGTGTGTGTGTGTGTGTCTAGTGAGGGAGGAGGAATGGAGAAATGTACTCTTCAGTTAAGTAAATTTGTTCAATGGTTTTTCTTTACCCTGCTGGTCTAGTGTTTATCCTAACATTCTATTATGTACCTCTGAATATCTTTAACTTGACCTCATATCCAATTGCTAAAAACCAGTCTCTTACTATGGGAAGGGTCTACTCCTTTGTCACCTGCACACACATTATTCATTTAATTTCCATGTCTTCATTTATTCCATTTTCCCTGTAAAATAGTCCTTTCATGGAAGGCATGGTGGCTCATACCTATAACCCAGTGCTCAGGAGGCTGAGGCAGGAGGATTGCTATGAGTCTGAGACTAAACTGGGTTACAGAAGGAGAGTCTGTTTTAGAGAGCAGAAACAAAAAAGTCTTTTCGTTGAGTCTTTTCTCACAAACTAAACCTTAATTATTCTCTAAGGAGGTGTGAATTGTTCCTGAGATGCCTTCCCTTAAAAAAAAAACCACAGCTGGACATGGTAGTGAACCCCTTTAATCCTAACATTCGGGAGGCAGAGGCAGGCAGATCTCTGTGAGTTCGAGGCCAGCCTGGGCTACAGAGTGAATTCCAGGGCATCCATAGCTATATATCAAGACCCTGTCTCAACTCCCGACCCTGAAAATCACTCTTACATCTCTTACCTCTTTTTTTCCTCTAGGCTCTTTTTCATTTATTTGTTATTATTTAAGACTGGGTATTAAAATGTTGCTGTGGCTGGCCTGGAACTCCATATGTAGACCAGGCTGGACTTGAACTCAAAGNGATCTGCTGTCTGATATTAAAGGCCTGCACACCATGCCAGGCTTTATTTTTATTTTTCATAAATGATCTCATTATGTAGGTGAGGCTGCCTCCACCTTTAATCCATGTCTTATCTCCTAGTTAGATCCTATCCAGAGAAGATGCCCCAGAACGGCTGGCTCTCACAGCACCACATACAGAGCAGACACCACAATTTAACTGAATGAATAAAGGAAGAGCCATAAACTTTCTAAATGTGTCAATTACAGCAAAGCTATTGGAGCTTCATATGTACCATCGAATTCTTCTGAGTCTTTTATCCAGGCGAGAGCCATGCTCTGCACCTCAATTCCTTCCTTTCAATAAACCACAACACCTCTGACTACCGAGGTTGAAGATGCAGAGCCTTTTCAACTACCTCCCTCCAAACTTCCAAAAACTGACTCTTAGGTGGTTAACGCGTCGGCTCAGTGAAGCTGCAGTACCACGTCCTGCCACGAGAGGACAGAGAGCCGCCGGACACTCCCCCTCCACTCAAGTCTGCCAGAGGTCAAAGGCACCCCCCTCCTCAAAGTTGGATGTACAGGTTGGAGTCTTCTGCAGTCCTCACCTCCAAATGGACTCCTTTTCTTCCTATGGAAGATGAACTGGAAGTACCTGGAGGCACACTCCATAATGGTTACCTTAAATGATTAATGATTGCCAGTCATAATGGATGCACCTTTGTTGCAGGGTTAAAAGGCAGAAGAGGCTAACAGAACTGTATAATCTTTCTAATCCACTCCAAACTTGCTCTTTAGTTCTTTTGCCAATTAAAAACGCCCCCTAGGCAGTGTCCACATTGATGTACTTCAACATACTGGCTTGGAGGGCCAGAGTCCCTACTTCAGTACACTGCAAATGGCATGTTTTGAGGGGTCAATTCTTCCTACACGGCAATCTGGCTCTTGGGACAGTCCACTCGAAGTGTGCTTTTCCNTCATTAATCTCATCTTTGTTATACGATATCCACGTGAGTCTTTCTTAGAAAAAGCAGCTTCATGCGCAAATGCTCAAAGAACACTGGAATAAAGCTTCGATTGTTTTATTCAGTGACTGAGAGTCCTGGGTTGTCGCCACCTCAGATCTCCAGTTTTCCAAAGTATGTAGTGTCTCAAAACAAAGCTACTTTGAAGAGGGGGGAGAAAGCAGGAGAGCCTTAGGAGTTAAATCAGCTAGGTCTTGCATCTCTGAAAGTGAACTCTGCTGTGACTTAGAGATGATGCTGTACTACCTACCTATGTTGGAAATATTTTATGTATGGGTGTGTTTGCCTGCACGTGTGTCTGTGCACCACGTGCATGTTCGGTGTCCATGGAGGTCAGTCGAGGGCATCGGATCCCCTGCAACTGGAGTTACAGATGGTTGTGAGCTGCNACGTGGGTGCTGGGAACCGAGCAGTCAATGCTCTGAGCCGCCCCCCAAACACCTTAAAGTTTTTATTACATTTGATTTATTTGTGNNTGGGGTGGGCCCGCAGAAAAGATTTTAAATAATTCTTGGCTGCGTTTACCGTAAACAGAGGCATTCGTGTAGGGCCATTTCCTTTCAAGGACGAAGGCATAGGTGAATGTCTGACAACACGTGTGCAATTTTCCTTAAAGTACCTGTAACTTCCCTCTCAAGAGAAGAGCCCTGGATTGTGGGTTTCCAGAACCTTCTTACAAACCGATCGCCCCAGTCTCAGATCACCGTGTTTTCGTTTCCCGAGCGTGGGGGTTTAGGGGAGCCTCCTCTGCCCGAGGAGCGATGCCCGCGCGGGCGGGAGGGCGGGCGGGCGGACTACGGACCCGCGCTCGAGGGCCGCGAACCCGGAGCGCCGAGGCGCGCGGGCGCAGCAAACAGCTGAGACGGCGGGCGGGCGGCCTGCGCGCGGCGCCAGAGGACCCGGGCCACGAGCCGCTCGCTCGGCCCGGAACGTGACCCGCGCCCTCCTCCCGCAGCCTCCCCGAGCGGCCGGCTCGCGGGGACGAGCGCCGAGGGGCGGGCGAGTGCGGCCCCGCCCGGCGCCCCCGCCCCCCGCCCTGCCCTCGCCTGTCTCCTCCTTTCCCCCCGGGCTCCGCTGAGTTCATTCACTGGGATTGGTTTCAAGTGACGCCATCTCTTTATTTTTAAACCAATGACCTCA
>LZPO01007944.1:761399-783102 GCA_001675575.1 Neotoma lepida
CGGTGGAAGAGAAAGTGAAGAAAAGTTGCAAACGCCCGGGCTCTCGCTAAGCTCTCCGCCCACCCCTCCGAGGAGAAGCGGCGGCGGCGAGGAGGACGCGCGAGCGCCGGCCCGGCGACACCGTGACAACGCTCGCTCCCCTCCGAGCGAGCCTGGAGCCGGGCGGCCCCTCAAGTAAGTGTGCGCGGCGGGCCGCGGGCCGGCTGGGAGGCGCGTCCGCACCTCGTGCCGGCCGCCGCGCGCTCTCCCCGGGGGCCGGCTGGCCACGGCGGCCCGGAGCCCGGAGCGGCGGCGGCGGCGGCGGGGGCGGCGGGGGGTGCGTAGGCCGCGCTAGGGGTCGGCCCGAGCCGCGGGGGCGCACGGCCGCTCGAGGTCCCCCGCATCCCGGCCTCGCCGCGCCGAGCTGAGCGAGCTCCCTCCCGGGCGCGGGGCGCGGGGCGCGGGCACCTGGGCGGGCGAAGTTGCTCACTTCCACAGTTACACAACACGCCTGCCAAGTGGGGCCCCGGCCTGACTGTTTCCATTAGCCCAAATTCACCTTAGGTGAAGGCAGCGAGGCCACCTGGGGAGTGATGGTGTCGCTTCCTCAAACTCACCCCCCGCCTCATAAAAACCCACCCCCAAACCTCAAGTTTCATTCTGGGACTCCCGTCATCGTGTTGGGGGGAAAACGGTGCCTCGGTGACTTCTTTATTTACAGTAGCTGTAAAAGTGTGAGAAATAAAAACAACAACAACAACCGGGGAGACAACGGACGGTCTGTATAATGTAGTTTCATGTAAGAAGAAGACACTGAGGGGGACGAATATGCAAACTCTTGTAGAGCGGGTGCTGGCTTCATTTCCTACAGAAAGCTGATAATAAACTTGGGGAAAGTACAAGTAGATCTNAAAATGAATGGCTACTGCAGAATTCGAAAGAACTTTCTTAAACGTCTGTTGCAAAGATCCTTGGTGTTTTTGAAGTCCTGGGTGTCTCAGATTGTTTGGAGAACGCACACCTCTAATCAGCCCGTGATTAGAGAGGAAAAACCTGTTGCATAATCTCATTTGCTGTGGGGTTGGCTGTGCCGTCCCCTTGAACCAAGGGGAAGTGAGTTAAGATGAGGTTTTAAAACCTCAGAAGTTTTTATTTACCCAGTGCTCTGGCTGCCACTTTGCTTCAAGAGATTATAAGTAAATACTCTGCTCTTACAAGTGAATCAAACCTATCAAACCTGTTTTGAAAATGACCAGGTATGTTTCTTGTCTTTGTCGTGTCTCTCTCTCTCTCTCTCTCTCTCTCTCTCTCTCTCTCTGTGTGTGTGTGTGTGTGTGTGTGTGTGTGTGTAATTTGCCATCCATGAAAGACTTAATAACCATTTGGGAAATAGACTGTCAGGGGAAGAAGCCTCCTTAGTCACTCTGTGGTACATACCGTTGACAACTGCTTCCTCAGAAGACCTACACACCTTTTCATCTCCCTTAAGAAGAGACTTTTAAAGGTAAAATCTCAAGAGAAGGCTAAAAAAGCCTAACAGTTGAGTTAATTACTTGACAATCCCATATATTGGTGAGCACAGTTTGGGAGGCTGTAATTAAGATTTGTAGAATTCTGTATTTGGTGAAGACCAGCAGCTTGGAGAAGTAAATCGAAAACTGAAGTATTTGTGGCTCTGTGTGTTTTAGTCAAACTGTGACTAGGCACTGCAAAAGGGTTTGTCTTTGTTTTAAAAATGAAGTTGTGGAATTTGCTGTGTTTGAAGACAATGTGGGAAGTTGTTACTAATTTTTTTGTTAACATTTACCATCTTATGTTCAAATTCAGGTTAATTAACTTGCAGCTTGAATTAGTTTTTAGGTGCAGTAATTTGTGTTTATCAGAGTTCCACATGGAGAGAAAATTAGAAATAAGCTTAGAGTTTTAGTAATTAGTAAGTTGATGTTTAAAAAGTATAAACTGTTGGTAATGATATTTACAGTTTTTTGTTTTGTCTCAGCAACTCAAGTGAAATACGTTAAAATTGTGTTGATTTTACTTTAGTGTTTCAGATGGTAAATTATAATGGACAGGGCCAGGAACAGAAGTACACAATTGCCCCTCTCCTCTACTCTGTTCAGCTTGGAAGTTCTTGCTCTTTGGTTCAGCTTGCTGAATGTAATTGTGTACCTATAAAATTTAAATGTTAATATGAAATTAACCAGAGAACCCCCTGGTCTGTCTGGTCAAAGGCTTAGTTATTGTAATTGAGAAGGGGCAAAAAGGAAGATCCTGGTAACCTAGTCCCCCTCCCCTTCTTACACATTAAGATTTATTTGTGGAATGGAGAAGAGGAGGCTGAGGTCAGCTAGTTTAAGAGTAGGTCTGGGCTGGAGTTAGGTGAGGCCCTAGATGTAAACCCATGCTCCCCTCCCCCTTAAAAAAAAAGTCGGAGAAGCTTGGAGAGCTTTGGCTAGAGGTAAGAAAAGGGTAGGAATGATGCTGGGATTTTAAAATATGCTTTTTTCTATAACTGCCTGAATTAGGAAATTGAATTTTATAGAATTTTCATTATATGGGCTTAACATTGAAGAAGCCAGTTTATGTAAGTGTCCATGATTAAGCCTTTTCTATTTTCAACCAATTATAAAGTCCTGCCAAATATAATTTGTTGTTATTTACCAGCGTCATTTATCCTGGAGGCTCAGACAGTTTTCTCTTGTGTCTTACCTGGACAATAATTTCATTGGACACTTCAGTGCTTTGAGTTCTCAAACAGAAGATAACATAACTTGAAGAAGTAGATTAATATATCGAAATCTCACTTGGATTAAAATCACCCAAAAAGATAACCAAGGGTAATAGAAAACAGGTCTTATGATATATTTCAACAGATTGAATGTGTTAAAAAGGCCTCATAGGAAACAAAACACACTTGATGCTTGATTGTCTTTAAAGTAATAACTGCATCAGATTTTAGAAGCGAGACTGATACCATCATAAAAGAAAACTCTTACTAATGTTGGCTTAAGCAAAGTCATAAAGTAAATCTTGCCCAAAGCTATATATATTTCAAAGCCAGATGTCATTTTCCCTCAATTATTGTGTAATCTGTTATTTTTATATATTTCTTTCATTCAGATAGATAAAGGGTTGGCTTTGTGAAGGAAGGGTCATGAAGGTTGGCTGGAGGTAAAGAAGCAGCCTTATGCTTTAAGAGGAGGTCATTCTTATACACAGACTGAGATAGGTTAGAAATTTAATCAAATAAATGAGTGGAGAAAACAAAAGTGGTTCAGAAGAAGGATCTGTGGCAGATTACTGAGGACAGGCACAAAAAAATAAAAGCTTGCCAGAGTATGACCAGTATAGGAGGAAATGGGATACATCTTGGCATGAAAGGAAAGAAGCAGAAGTGGAAAAATACCCCTTGGTACTTGAACAACAAGAAGAGAATAATGAAACGTCACCTCCTTCCTGATTGGTATTAGTTAATTACATAGGTCTCATGTCACCAAAAAGTCAGTTTATTATTATTATTGTTGTTGTTACATAAAAAATACACTCTAGAGTTGAGGGAATGGATTATCGTGATTATACAACTATATGAAAGCATAAAACTTAATTCCCAGAAATAAGTTTAAAGTAGAAGGACCCACTACAGTTTTGTAGCCCATTTTGAGTTGGAAGAGATAAATCATAAAATGTTGAAGTTATTAAATAAATTTCCAAATTAACTTACATGCAAATAAAAAATATTCATTAAAGGCATGCTATTTATATTGTTTTGTTTATTCATTTAATTTTGAAGCAGGGTCTCACTTTGTAGCTCTGGCTGGCCTGGAATTCACTATTTAGATTTGGCTGATCTCAAACTCAGAGATCTGTCTGCCTCTGACTCCAGAGTGCTGGGCTTAAAGGTGTGTACCACCATGCCCCTGGATAAGGTACCCTATTTATATGGATGGCCAGGTCTATGCTCTTAAGGAGTGAAAGATTGTAAGAATTTTAAGGTGCACTCGTGTGTGTGCATGTGTGCATGCGCACACAAAGACAGAGTTCTCAGACAATTGGTTCACTGTGTAAGGAGAAAAAAGATTGAAAGGTTCAAGGATGTAGTTCAGAGATAATAAATTGGACCCTGACCTTAANGGATGGCTGTGTATACTGTATTGAGGAAGGGAAACTAGGGAGACTGAAGTAACTCCTCATCCTTCAGCTTATTCAGCAAATTTATGATTGGATGCTATTAACCGAAAATAAGTCTTTGCCCTTTTGAAACTTACAGTCTGATAGGAGAAGACAGTAGGACAACATAATAAGGACAACAATAACAAGTAAACAGTACCTGGAAAGTCCTGTCAGGTGACTGGTAATAAAACAAAGATTAAGGAAATTCCCAGTTACTCCGCTGTTATTTTTTTTAATCACTTAATTCATTTATTCAGACAGGGTCCCATGTGTCCCAGGCTATGATGACCTTGAACTTCTGATCCTTCTGCCCCCACCTCCCAAGAGCTGGGGTTACAGGCCTTCACCATCACTCCCTAGGGGTGCTAGAGATTGAACACAGGGCTTCAAACATGCTAGGCAAGCACTTCACCAATTAAGGTATATGTTTATCTCATTTCCAGTTATTCTGAATAATATATTTTGATTATGATATTATAATGATTTTTTTTTTGTGAGAGGTTCTCATATAGCTTAGGGTGGTCTAAAACTCAGTATGTAGCTGAGGCTGGGCTTGAACTTGTGATCCTGCTGCATGTACCTGTGAAGTACTGGGATTACAGGTATTACCCCATGGTTTTTCCCCCCTTCTTTGTAAAAAGATAATGTCAAAATACTGTAGCCCAGACTAGCTTGAAACTCAATATGTAGCCCAGGCTGGCCTTGAAGCTGGCCTTGAACTCACAGCAATTCCCCCTCAGCCTCTGGCTTGCTGGCGATTATAGGCACAAGCCACCACATCACTGCATTTTGCTTAAGCATTCTGTAAGAAACATTGCAACCCCTTTCCCACTTTTTTACACCTTTAAAATTTGGGTAAAGAATTGAAATTGAGATAAAGAGTTTTATAAAGTGTCCCTCTCTTTTTTAAAGAAAGATTTATTTTTATGTGTTTATGTGTGTGCATTTGTGTGAATGGATGCAGTGTGTACAGGTGACTGAAAAGGCCAGAAGAGGGCATTAGATCCTCAGGAGCTGGAGTTAGGAGTTGGAGTTATAGGTGGTTGTGTCCCATCAGACATGGGTGCTGGGAACTGATCTCCAGTCCCCTTCAAGAGCAGGAAGTACCCTTAACCACTGAGCCACTTTGCTAGCTCTCCATAAAGTGTTTCTACTGTGTATTTCTATAGAAGAAAATGTCTCAAAAATTATTCTGTGTGTACTTAACCAGTTTTTCTCAATGTCATATTCTGACACATTGTAGATAAGTATATGAAAGAAACTTTTATGGCAAGAAAGGATAATTTTTTATTTTAGACAGGGTCTCATTGTGAAACTATGGCTGGTCTGGCCTGGAACTTGCTATGTAGTCTAGGCTATTCTCAAACTTGTAGCAATCCTCTGGCCCCTGCCTTTCTATTGCTGGGCTTGTAGGTATAAGCCACCACACCAGGCAAGTGTTTCTTTGATTTTTCTCTTGAACTACTTCATTTAGAAAAGATTTGTGGATATAAATGCTGGGGATCTGTAGTTTATGAATGCAGAGTTAACCTGAGTTAGCCTCCTGGATAGTAGTACTAAATACATGGCAGCCTGAATTAGATAGATCCCCAGGACCCATGAAGAGGTGGAAGGAGGGAACCCACTCCACAAAGTTGTCCTCTTGTCTCCATGCACACCATGGCATGCAAGCCTGAACACTGTATGTTTGTGCACATACANGCAATAATAATAGTTAAAACAAAAAACTAATCTGACTTGTGTGCCTTGAAAATATTTACCTAGTATCTCTGTATGATAGTAGTAGTTGATTGGGACAGTTTATAGGAAAAAGGTTCACCATACATGTTTTGATATAGCAAGGTAATTAATTTTAAATATGTCCATTCCCCCCCTTAATATTTATGGGGGATACATGCAGAGAGGTACATGCTACTTGTCTGCATTATATATCTATTTTTGTAACAGGCTTTCTTTTGGGCCACCAATCAGCTCCCAAATCATGATACGGAGACTTAATATTAGTTATGAATGCTTGGCCTTATCTTATGCTTGTCCCACTAGCTTATAACTTAATTTAACCTGTTTGTCTTCATCTATGTTTTGTCTCAGGGCTTTTTGCCTTTCTGTCATTCTGTATGTCCTACTTTTCCTGCTTCTTCTGTATCTGTCTGGTGGCTGCCTGGCTGGCTGGCAGCTGCCTGGCTGGCTAGCCCCTGGCATTTCCCTCTCTTCTCCCTCATTCTCACTTTCTCTCAAGTGTAGACCTCTCCTATTTATTCTCTTTGCTCACCAGCCCCCCTTTCCCTCTGTTGCCTACCTGTTGGCCATTCAGCTTTCTATTAGACCAATCGGGTGCCTTAGGCAGGCAAGGTAAAACAAATGTAAAACATCTTTATGTCGTTAAACAAATGCAGCATAAACAAATGCAACATAACTTTACATAGTTAAAGTAATATTCCACAACATATTTTGGTGTATATTTTCAGCCCTGGGCATTGAGCCTCGGTCCTCTTGCATACTAATCAAGCACTCTACCAACTGAGCAACATTCCAGGCCTTGTGTGTATTAGTTTTAATACATAACCCATATCCTAGGATAGTACCTAGCACTGTAATCTTTTGATAAACATTTGCTGACTCAGTTGAATTTTTGCCTTGTTGCTGACCTGACCTCATTCATTTTGAAATGGCAGGTGGTTGATTCTTGTCACCTCTTTCTTTTCACAATTTACAGTTCTTTCTCACTGAGCAGCTGAGCTATGCCCTCTTCTAGCATTTCTCAGAATATTCAAGTGTATAATCACATGATGACTTNTTTGATAGTGTGTTTTGTTTGTTGTTGNTTGTTTTTGTGACTTGGTTGGTGGAGGAGCATACTCAGGAAGATAGTTCTTGACTTTGCTTTGTGAACTGTATATGATCTATGAAACATGAACATGGTATTGTTTCCTTTCCCCTCTTAGCTCTAGTTAAAAATGTTGATTCATTTGAAAAACAGCTAGTAAGAATGATGCACTAATATACAAACCAACCAAAATCAAAAGCTTTCATTTAGGAAACTTGACCATGGAATTCTATATGGTATCATTATATTAAACTCTGGTCTGTTAAAGATAAATCTAGGAGTATATGCATGATACTTGTTTTGAAAACTTCAGGATAGACACAAGAACAAGCAGGGATAAATGAAACAATATTGTTGAAGCTTGGTAATGGGTACTTTGGAGTTTATTCTTTTCTGTATATTTGCATATATTTGGAAATACACATAATGTGTTGAAGTATATATTACCAGGTATCACTGTGGAGAAAGAAACATAATAAAATTAGATGTTTTGGGTCATATTCTGGGAATCTCGGATATGGAGTTGGCCATTGTCCATCATCCTGGCCAGTATTTAATAAAAGCTTGCTTCAAATTTGGCTCAAAACAAACAAAAAAGATGCAGCAAGGATGGGTACTCCAGGACTTGAGGCAGGGTTTGTTCATTCACAAAAAACCCACCTTTGTTTGCCCAAAAAGAACTAATGGGGTCACACTTCTCCTAACTGTAAACTCAAACGTGAAGTCTACAAATGAACGTGGTACCTCTCATCTGCAGATGTCCACATCTCCTCGTTTGAATGGTAGCCACGTGCACCCACATGGCTGCATATACTAACTCAGCCTAGACAGTCTACAGACACTGGCCTGGAGAACAAGGGGCTGTGCAGAGCCCATTGCCCCACACTGCCATTTAGGAAACATGCATTTTAATTTTTGAGGGAAACATCGTCAGGTGCTCCATGGATGGGGGAAGTAGTGCTGGCTTGGGTACTGGGGAGATAGGTGTAGCACTGCAAGAGCAAAGTCTTCCTTCCTTCACACCTGGAAGATGCCAGCATGAAAAATGTTAAAACTTGGTTTAGGAAAAAAAGATGTAGGCGTTCCCAATCTCAATTCAGATTGTCAGCCCAACAGTAATTTATAGTAACCACAAATAAGTCCAAATAGCAATATCTCAATAGCCCACCAAAGAACTTGGGCTGATTGATTGGTAGTTCATGGGCCTTTTGAAGTCATTTTTTAAAAGTGTGCTTGAATTAATAAATTGATTACCAAGGCCTGGGCTGCTGACAGTATACACGCTGTCCTTTCTGAATGAGCAGGACACAAGGAAAAGTGACTGCTGAACCTTGCTAAGGCAGGGTAAAACAGTCTTTCAAAATTCCTGCTTCTAAAAATGGTCTGTCAGATATTCTAGGCCTATAGCCAAAAATGGATGCCTCAACAGTGCTGAGAAACATTAGGTGACTGTCCAGGCTGCCAGCTGTCTCTGTCAATTCTTGCAATTTTTCTGAAGTTGCTTGCTTGTACTTCCTGTTTACTCAGTAATACTATTTTCCTTCTCAGGTTTTTGATGAGGTTGAAGACTAGATAGTTACAGTTACAATCTTCTCCTATTTTAGCTAAAAACACATTAGATACTAGAGTTAGATTCCTCAGGATAGGACAGTTATTGGAGTAANCTCTGTAATTTGCCATCTACCTGTGGCATTTCTGGATATTAAGTATGTGTTTTTTGTTTGTTATTCTTGTTGGTTGTAGTTCCATTTTTGCTTATGTTACTACCCTTTCTTTTTCCTGGACAATACTTGATAATCACTCTTATTGTATATAGTTTATATTAGGTTTAGAACCTTCTTATTTAGACAAAAAGGGGAAGTGTAGTGGTATTTGCTCTGCCCACGACCTTGGGCTATACAGCCCGAAAGAGGCAGTTCTTCTTGCCTTCATATGTGACCTCTTAAAAGGAAAGGGAGAGGAGTCAAGTTCTTCTTGGTGTGATCGGACACCAGACGGCCAGGTGCATTCACTCCTGGTCAGAACAGAGGACGACTTCAGCTGTTTATTCAGTTCTATATTTGTGAGTGTTTTTCTCCAGTTTATATCTTAATAAATCCCAGTTACCCATTAAATAGACTTATGTGGATTAATCTTAACAAATTGATGTTTTGGCATTTGAACTAATTGGTTAATCAGAGATTTCTATTTTGCATTTTCTGTAAATTTTTTAGTGACAAAATTGTAAGATGGGGAGAATTTTATAGAAAGGTAAGAATGCTTAAAATTCAACTTTGACATCTTACAGTAATATCTTATAATTTATGTGCTTTGACATATTTTTTGATTTTTATTAGGAATTTTCTATTTTTTTTAAAGATTTTTTTATTTATTATGTATACAGAAGAGGGCACCAGATCTCATTACGGATGGTTGTGAGCCACTATGTGGTTACTGGGAATTGAACTCAGGACCTCTGGAAGAACAGTCAGTGCTCTTAACCTCTGAGTCACCTCTCCAGCCCCAGGAATTTTCTGTTTTGTAGATGAGGAAACTAAGGCCTTAGAGACAGACACTGAGTAATTTAGTTGAATCACAAAGTAAGAAGTATTGCTAGAATTGGAGTCAAAATATTCTGATTTATTCTTTGTATGTGTGTATCAATACAGACTATTTTTTCTGGAGTATTATTATTTTTATTTATTTATTTTATATCCCAACCTCATAACCTCGTCCTCCCCTCCCTCTTCTTTCACTCCCTCCCCGCTCCTCTCCTCTGCCTCCCTCCCCCAATCCACCCCTCCTCTGTATTCACTTAGAAAGGGACAGACCTCCAATGGCCTCAGCAAAGCATGGCATATCAAGCTGCCACAAGACCAAGCACCTCCCCCTGTATTCAGGCTGGGCAAGGCAATCCAGCATGAGGAATAGGTTCTCAAGAGCCAGCCAAAGCACTGGAGACAGCCCCTGTTCCCATTGCTGGGATTACCCCGTACAGACTAAGCAACACAACTGTCACATATATGCAGAGGACCTAAGTTGGTTCCATGCAGGCTCCCTGGTAGTTGGTTCAGACTCTGAGTTCCCATGAGCTAGGCTAGTGTTTTCTGTGGGTTTTCCTGTGATGTTCCTGACCTCTCTCTTTCCTACAATCCCCCCTCCCTCTCCTCAGCAGGATTCCCCAAGCAGGGCCCAGTGTTTGGCCATGGGTCTCTGAGTCTGCCTCTAATTAGTCATTGGCTGAAGGCTCTCTAATGACAACTGGAATAGTCACCAATCCAATCACAGGGGATGGCCAGTTNAGGCTATGCTTTCACTGCTGCCAGGAATCTTAGCTGGGGCCATCCTTGTAGACTTGTAGAAGTTTCTCTTGCATCAGGCTTCTACCCAACTCTGTAAAGCCCCCTTTCCAGTCATCTCTTTCAGCACTGTCCCCCTCCACCCTCCCCAACCCAGTCCAACCAGGAGATCTCTATTTTGCTTTGTCAGGGAGATCCATGCGTCCCCCCTTGGGCCCTCCTTGTTATCTTTAACTATGTAAAAGTGTGTTACACTTGTTTATTCTGCATTTGTTTAATTATGTAAAGATGTGTTGCAGTTTCACGTTGCCTGCCTAAAGGCACCTGATTGGTCTAACAAAAAGCTGAATGTCCAATAGCTAGGCAGTAGAGGGATAGGTGGGGCTGGCAGGTAGCGAGAATACATAGGAGAAATCTAGGTTCAAGAGGAGAACAAGGGAGAAAGAGAGGGAGATGCCTGGGACCAGCCACTCAGGCAGCCACCAGCCAGCCAGACACAGAGTAGAACATGCAGAATGATGGATAAAAAGCACCAAGGCAAAATGTAGATGAGGAGAAACAGGTTAAATTAAGTTATAAGAGCTAGTGGAATAAGCATAAGATAAGACCAAGCATTCATAACTAATATTATGTGTCATGATTTGGGAGCTGGTTGGTGGCCCAAAAGACAGCCTGTTACAGATCTTTTTTGGGAGTTTTTCAAGACAGAGTTTTTCTTTTTTCTTTTTTTTTTAATATTTATTTATTTATTATGTATACAGTGTTCTGCCTGAATGTATCCCTGAAGGCCAGAAGAGGGCACCAGATATCATTACAGATGGTTGTGAACCACCATGTGGTTGCTGGGAATTGAACTCAGGACCTCTGGAAGAGCAGCCAGTGCTCTTAACATCTGAGCCATCTCTCCAGCCCAAGACAGAGTTTTTCTGTATAGCCTTGGCTGTCCTGGAACTCGCTTTGTAGCCCAGGCTGGCCTCAGACTCCCAGAGATCTGCCTGCCTCTGCCTCCCAAGTGCTGGGGTTAAAGACATGCGCCACCACTGTGTAGCATTAAGACTATTTTTTAAAGATAAGGTTTCTGCTTTGTAGTGTAGGCCAGCCTTGAGCCTGTGATCCCCTGCTTCTGTTTTCTTTGTGTGCTGGGAGTGTACATGTGCCACCATGCCCAACTCAGTACTCTATTGTTTTCTTTCTTTGGGANGGGGGAGTATGGTGCTATAAACCTGTGGTTTTCAGACATATTAGTCTCAAAACATCTTTATACTCTTAAAAGTTGAGTACTCCAAGTATCTTTGTGTGAACTGTCATTATGTAACGCATAGAAATTAAAATGTTTAAAATATTTTTTTACTTAATACTAACAGTTAACATTAAAATGATGTGAAAAACTAAATTTTGTTTCCAAATCTAGTGAAAAATGTAGTCTTATTTTGAATTTTGCTATTCTTTTTAATGTATTGGCTAGCAGAATATAGAATGGCTCGGTTTGCATAGATGTAACTTCTAAATTCAGTATCTGACCTGCTGTTTTAGTTAAAGTATATAAAGACTGAAATCAGACTATACTCAAATACATAGTTGAAATAGACGAACTGTTTAATGGTCTTTTTAAAATAAATATGGGTATTAAAGATTAGTTGCAATGTTGAACCTGAGACTACATGAATTTTTTGTGTCCTATAATATTAAATATCTATTGGTCCATCTTGTGATTCTTATGAATCTTTGACCCCTGTCTCATTTTGTAAAATGCATGGTCATTTGGAAGATAATGGTTTACTGAGTTTGACTGACCTTTCACTCAGAATTCACATTTGATCATACAGTATTAAGCAAGCACTACTCATTAATGTGAGATTGAAAGGAGTCAAGATCTTGGTAGTGAATTTATTTTCCAGAATTCTGGACTTTATTATTGGCTGTCAGTATTGACAGTTTTGAAGAGAGGGACTTCATTTCATTTCAGAGAAAATGAATTGCTCCAGTTGTCTGCAAGTCATCCTGTTAAATCAGAATGGAGTTCTTTGAGAAACACTCGTAACTCAAACAGTTGCTTGAGTGTTCTGAAGACAGGCATTGTATTTAGGTGTGCTGTGGAAGGGCTCTGTCTTCTTCTCATTTCAGTACCCAAACAGTAAGGTGCACTGTGCCCATATGTGCACTTACACATGTTCATACCAATATTTAAAAAAATCTTATTTTATGTGCATTGTTGTTTTTGCCTGTATGTATGTCTGTGTGAGGGTGTCAGATCTTGGAGTTANAGACAGTTGCGGGTGCTGGGAATTGAACCTGGGTCCTCAGGAAGAGCAGTCAGTGCCCTTAACCACTGAGCTATCTCTCCAGCCCCATATTATTTTTCATCCATATTTAAAATCAGTGATTTTTTTTTCTTTTGAGTGACAAGAGGGTCGAGAGGATCACATTTTTTAGTGTTGTTTTGTTCAACTGACAGGGAGGCTGTTGATTTTAATTTTCCTGAGAACCCTGAGGGATGACTGAAAACAGACATTTGAAAGGAAAATTATGAGTTAAGAGTGGATATTCATATCTTCATATTGTGCTATACTCCTGGGTTGTGGTCAGAGAATGGAGCTAAGTATTGAAGGAGAGGGGCTAGTGGAAGACTGCAGGGTGTGCATGGACCCTGGATTGGGGTACAGCAGTACAGGAAGGGGTTTCAAGAGTCAGAGATAAACATCAAAATAGGTTAAAAGTTAAAATGACTGACTAATCTTTTAATTTCTTACAAGTATTCAAATTCTGTTATATCCAAACTCAAGAATGAAATTTTAATGCTTTCCTTTTTCTTAATACAAANTTAAGACTAAAGAAGACCGGAGTTTAGTTCAAATAGATACCATCTATCTATCAATTTGTTAACTTCTGTGGTGCTATTCCTAAAAAGGATTAGAAATGGCAGAAGGAAAAACCAAAGCCAATACTCAAGGCCAAACATGATACAAAAAATCCTAGAGTTTTCCCATAGATGGCATTTATTTAATAAAGCCATATAGTCAAGCTGCCACCACTGCAAAGTAATTAAATTGATCTCCTGTACAGGAGCAGTGTTGTATTCCTACATTATTTCTTCTTCTTTTTCTCCTCCTCCTCCTTTTTCTTAGTCTTCATCTTCTTCGTCTTCCTCTTTGTCTTCATCTTCTTTGTCGCTGTCTTCATCATCATCTTCTTTTTTCCAGTTGCATGTAGTATAAGCAGAATATATTGTATGTATGGGTGAGATTAAGCAGGAAAAGCACAGCATGCCACAGGGGGGAAATATTTTTAATACAGGTCTACCTTTAGCTATACATTCAGAGACTTAAACCACAAGCCATTTATAATTTACTTAAGCAGTTCAGAGTTCAGTCAAGGTGTCAGCATCTGTTAGGCTGCTTAGCAGTGTCATCAAGCTCCCTAGTTCTCTCCAGTCCTTGACTCTGCCATCTTTTCATGCTTCCTTAGGATCCTGACACTTGGTGCCCGGTCACAAAATGGCTGCTTTAGTTTAGACCTTATATCCCTCTTCAAGGCAGGAAGGAGGAAGAGAATAGAGCTAGTGGTCCTTCCTATTTTATCTGCCTAATCAGGCTATTAAGCCTTGTGTAGTTGGCACATGCCTGTAATCAAGTTGGGAGGCAGAAGTTAGGAAGATTGCAAATTCAAAGACAGTGTAGTTTATATAGTGAGTTCTAGGCCAGCCTGTGCTATATTGAGGCCTGTCTCACAAAACCAAAACCAAACCATACTAAAACTCAACAAAATGTTTCATAGAAACTCTTTTCTGATTTCCTCTCAAGTTTCATTTGCTTGAATTGTTTTGCATGATTGCCCCCACTCACAAGAGAGATGTTGGCAATGAATGTTGAGTAAGGGAAGTGGGTGGCTTAGTATGTATTATTTATCACCTGGCTGAGGCACCTAGTTTTCAGCTTAAAACTGGGTTTCTGTTAGCTTTTTTGAGGGGAGGGAGGAAGGTCTGTTGAATAGTTAACTGTGTGTCTGCTGCAGTTAGGCAGGAAGGAGAGCAGTGGTAACTTGTTAAACAGCTCTCTGTAGTCTAGAGACTGTTCTAGTTTGCCTCCTAAAACACTGCATCCGTTTTCTTCTTATTTTAGGGAAGATTATACAGGCTTCTGTTCCAGTTAGTTGTAGAGCTAGTTTAGAGGCACTTGGACGTTGATTTTCTCAACTCTAAAACAGAGCATTGCATTTGATAATCTGAGATAACTTTTAATATATATTTTTTATTATTGTGTAGTATGTGTTAGTATCAATGTGTGTGTTAAGAGCCAGTGTCTGTGTGTTAGTCGTGTGTGCTAGTCTCTCTCTCTCTCTCTGTGTGTGTGTGTGTGTGTGTGTGTGTGTGTGCCACAGCTTGTGTGTGGTTCCTTGTGATGCTGGTTCTCTTCTTCCAACCTAACATGAGTTCTGGGGATCAAACTCAGACTGTTCTACTTAGAAACCTTTTCCTTCTACTACAACTCTTTCNAAAGTATGTGATTAGCTCAGACTTGTGTGGTAAGCACCTTTACTAGCTGAGCCATCTTGCCAGCCCTGAGATAGTTCTTTTTTCTTTTGTTCTTCTAACCACTTAGTATTTTATCATCAGAAGAATGGAAAGGATTTGAGAGGGTATGGTGCTGTGTGGTCATCTTGATTGCTGGGTGACATCCCGAACAAAGGATGGTAAAGAAGATTAAAGTTCTTTAAAGTTAGGTTTTGGCTTTTGATAGTTGTTCATTACTTTTCTAAATTTTCATTAAAAATGAAAAAGTAATTACACTTAAAAATAATTTTTGTGACATTTTGCATGCTATGCAAGTGCTGTACCACTAAGCTATAACTTAGCCTCTGTATCTTTTTATTTTAGGAAAGATATGTGTGTATAGTCTATAAATACCTTCAGTGCAGACTTCTAAGGAAATGCCTTCCTGTCCAACATAAGATATATTTTAGGCACCATTGTGGGAAACCTGGTCCACTCTTACCTTTTGTTGGACATTTGTTATTTGATGATAGCATTCACGCTGCATATTTGCTTGGATAAGATAAAAGAACAGCTAATGGCAGGTGATTCCTTCTGCATTGCATTAAAAACTGCACTTCAATGAAGCAGGTACATCACCCATGATAAAGTGACTTCTATTTGTGTTTCATAGAACAAAACCTGGTTCTTCACATGGAGTTTTGTCAAAAGTTTTATGAACTTAGATACATAATGAGTTAAAAATCATATTCTCAATTCTAGTATGTGTGAAACACTGTACTGTTTATGAGAGTTTGTTAAAATAAGCCCCCAAACTACTAATCTTATACCAAAACCAATTTTATAGAAGTATAATTTACTTATGCTTGTTACTTGTTTTTTGTGGTGTTGAGGATTGTTCCCAGAACTTTCAACATAGGCCAGTGTTCTACCATTAAGCTTTATCTCATCCATACTCTTTCTCCTCTTCCTCTTTTTCTTCTTTTCTTTGGTGGAGACAGGATCTCTCTGTAAGCCTGGCTACCTTTGAACTACTAAGTTACAGGGGTGTGCTACCATGCCTGGCTTTATTTTTTATTTTGTAAGTCTCATAAATTGTCCAGGCTGAACTTGAAGTTGCTGTATGGCCCGGGCAGGCTCAGAATTCGGGATTCTTCTATCTCAGCATCCAGAGTAGCTGTAATTCTAGGCAAGTACTACTATGTCTGGTTCCCTGGTATATTTTGTTTGTGGTTTATCAGTATTGGGAGAACTTTAGGATGTATGCCATTAACTTAGGTATTTAAGAACCAAAAAAAATTTGTAATTTGAGTTGCATTTTTAAGAATAAGCTGTATATGTACTTAATGACTTTTTAAATGTTGTAAGGAGATATCTAATTCCATTACCACTTAGTTTCTAAATGCTGCCTAGAAACTCTACTGAAACTCTTTGAAGAGTGTGATTAAAGCAGTTATTTACATTTTTAGCCTATAAATGGCTTAAGAATCTAGTTAATGTATAGCTTATTAGTTTATAATAACAACAAAAGTCATGTACTGTGGTAAATCCCATTCTCTCAACTTCCCTGAAGCCCCTATGAATGACAGACTCAAGTGATTTTTGTGGCAAATAAATGGTCATCTTCCTACATAGTAAGTTCTACACCAGTCGAACTACATGAGATGGTCTCTTGAAAATCAAAACACTCTGACTATAGCCATTAGCAACTTAGTGTATGGGGGAAAGGGCCTATTTATTATTTGCTTTTATTGATTGAAAATTTTATGCTGTTATGAATAGAGCAGCAATGAACATGGTTCACGTCTGTAACGAGAGCCCCAGTGGTCTATATATTTATCAATTTGTTAAGGGATTCTTTGGGGAGAACAGACTCACTGATATAGGATAAGATAAATCCAGTTGCAGAGTCCTTGGAAAGCTGGGGACCAATCACAGGCTGCTTCACGCAGCCGGATCCATGTGCCAGGAAGCCTTCCACATCCAAGAGAGAGCTCGCGACCCCCTCCCCCTTCCCTTTTAAGAAGTCACATAGGCAGGCAAGAAGCACTTCCTCTATCAGGCCAAATAGCCCAAGGTCATGGTGGAGCAAATTCCCACTACACATGTCTCTGTGAATAGGGACACATGAACAAGTGTCTCTGTGGTAGGATGTAAAGCCCGTTGGGTATATGTCCCAAGAGTGGTGTAGCTGCATATAATGTGTTTTGATCGTCTGTCCCCAATTCCCTCCCCTCCAGCCTTTCCTGTAATCTCACCACCAATCACCATTTCCTCCTAATTTCATATCTTTTTTTCCTCCTCCCTCTTTTTAAGCCTACAGAGTCTACTTAAAGCTGGCAGTATGTGTATGGGTGTATGGGTGTAGGGTTATCTACTAGAGTGTAAGTAGCTTCTGAAGGTCATATCTCTCTTCTCTTCCGCAGCCATCAGTTGCCATATAGTATTATATTCTTATACAGTTTTTTTTTTTCAACTCTCTGTTATCTACATTCTATTCTAGGCTTCAATATGTCAATAAGGTATTCTGTAGAACTTTCTTCACCATTATTTCACGCTAAGGTTTGTGGGGTATCACCTTTAATAGGAGCAGTGGTTCTNATTTTTTTTTAAAGATTTATTTTTTATGTATACAGAAGAGGGCACCAGATCTCATTACAGATGGTTGTGAGCCACCATGTGGTTGCTGGGAATTGAACTCAGGACCTTTGGAAGAACAGTCTGAGCCACCTCTCCAACCCGAGCAGTGATTCTTAACCTTCCTAATGCTGTGACCCTTTAATAAGCTCCTTATGTTGTCCTGATCCTTCATAATTGTAAATTTGCTACTGTTGTGAATCATAATGTCAATATCTGATATGTGAGCCTTGTGAAAATGTCATTCGCCGGGTTGAGAACTGCTGAGTTACAGAGATCCTTGTTAGGAAAGCACACACTCAAACATTTTTGGCACGGTGAAGTAGTCTGTAGACTAAAAAACCTGAAGTCTTGACAGTCAACTACTTTCTTATCTACTATTATAAGTTGACCAACCCTCAACAGCTTAGACCATTTGTCTACCTTATTGGGCCTTTCAGTAAAGTAAACTCATTTTCGTGAGACTTCTGTTACTTTTCCTCCTTTATGGTTATGCCTTGAGGCAGATGTTGCTGGCTAGAAATAACATTACTATAATCTTGTAAGATAACAATTAGTTTTAAGGCTTGGGTGATGTCTTTTTTTATCCTCCTTTTTGTGTTTGTATTTGTGTTAGGGTATGAAAACTGTGTACTTTGTCTGAGGAGAACAGAAGTGTCCTTTCCTCCTCCCCCTTTTTCAGTCACTACGACCAAAAAGACTGGAAATCTGACTGCCTCCTAAAGGTGGATTGTGCTAAGTGGTTTCCTGCAGAAAGCAGGAAGTCTTCAGGGATAAGCCAAAGATAATTGTCTCCAAAATTAATAGATGCTTTCTGGCCAATGATCTTCTTAGTCCTCCCTTNCTTCCTTTGGCCAGAGTTTCCGTGTGTAGTACTTGAAGGAGTTGAAGGAGGAGAACCTCATGGACTTTGCTTCCAGGCATTGCCCCTGGGTTTTTGTTTTTGTTTTTTTAACTTCCACTCCCCCCTCCCCACAAAATAAGAGTTTTTCTGTGTAGCCCTGGCTGTTCTGTAACTCACTCTGTAGACCAGGCTGGCCTGGAACTCAGAGATCCGCCTGCCCTTGCTTCCCAAGTGCTGGGATTAAAGGTGTGTGCCACCACCGCCCGGCTTCATTTCCGCTCTTAACAGGGCCATTACATTTCTACATATATATTTCATTCCTCCTGTGGCCTAAGAGGTAGTCATGTCCTTCAAAAGTGCTTGAGGAAAAAGCTTTGCACAATATAAATCCTCAAAAATTGTTGGATAAGTGAGTGAACCTTGAGTTAGATCCACTATGTGAGGGAGATAATGGAATAAGCCTTTGCTAGTGTGTGTTCTGTTGTATGTTACAAGATACGCTATGAATAAAAACTGACTCTAAGAAGAGTAGGGATGCCCTTAATGTAATAGAGACTGGCTGGCTGGAGGCTCAAATACTGGTTTTTCTTCATCTTATGTTAACTGGATCAGATTAGAGGGAGGAAGTGCAAGGGCCGTCATGACCCTGTGAGGGTAATGGGCTCTCAGCACTGGGATATTTCTGAAGGGAGCAGATCTTTAATTTGAATTCATATACTGAGCTCTGTGTTGCCTCCTTTCAGCTTTTGAAGACATTTCTTTGGTATATCTGTATCTTAACATATAGTGAAGAAAGATTGGGAATTATTACCACTTCAAGCATAAACTGTTAGTAGGCCATGATAGAATTTTGCCCCAGCATATCCTTTCCACCTTTTGTTTGTTTAATAGAATTACTGCGCCCCCCCCCCATTTCTTGAAATTACAGAGGTTGTGATGTTGGCAACTTGGTCTCTCACGTAAACATCTCTTCAGAACCTTAGAACACATTATAATAGACCAAGACCAGGTAAATCACAGTATAACACAGGTTGTGGAATTTCTTATTGATCCTTAAGTCCTGTTTTCCAAAAGACTGTCTTTTGAACTTTTCTTGGAAAAGAATNCATCTGCACTTGCTTGTGCAAAAACAATAGATAATGGTTCTCATTCTTCAGAGATTGTGACTTATAGGTCTGAGATTCAAGATATTTTAGAGCTCNCAGGTAATTTTAATGTGCAGCCAACATTTACAACTACTGACTAGTTAAAATACTCTTCTGTTGTTTCTATAATTACTCCCTCTTTTAGAAAATGCTATAATTTTTGAAATACTTTTTAAAAAGCGCACTTTAATTGTTTTGTATTCTCACAGTGACCTGATATGGTGGTTTAAATAAGAGCCCTCTCCCCCATAGGCTCATAGATTTGAATGTTTGGTTCCCAGTTGGTGGACTGTTTAGGAAGGATTCGGAGGTGTGGCCTTGTTGAAGGAGGTGTGTCACTAGGGGTGGCTTTTGAAGTTTCAAAAGCCCGTGTCAGGTCTACTCTCACTGTCTTTGCCTGCAACTTTTGGATCAGATGTGAGCTCTTGGCTGCTGCTCCAGTGCCATGCTGGCCTTCTTGCCTACTCTCATGCTCCTTGCCACACTGGAAATGGACTAAAACTTTAAAACTGTGAGCAAACCCCCAATTAAACTTCCTTTATAAATTGCCTTGGTCATGGTATCTCCTTACAGTAATAGAAACCCTAAGACACTAGTGAAGTAGAAATGCTTTTTCTTCTGGGATACTTCATTCTTTGTGGCACCAGCTTCCCCCGCCCCATTGTGGAATAGAATATTTGTTTAACTATGTAAAGATGTGTTACTGTTTCATCCTGCCTGCCTAAGGTACCTGATTGGTCTAATAAAAAGCTGAATGGCCAATAGCTAGACAGAGGCAGGATAGGCAGGGCTGGTGTGTGGTGATATTTTATCTGTGTTCTCCAATAAAATTTATCTGAGGATCGGAGGAAAAAACGGGGCAGCCAGCCACTAGTAGTAAAACAATAGTCATGCAAGTTAGCACACACCCTTAATCCCTTTGGTTCTCTGTGACTCCAAAGTCACATTGGGAAACTAGGGGAAGGAGGTGGTAGCATACGCCTTTAATCCCAGAATCAGCCATAGAGTTCTGGAGGTTCGTACAGATAGACAGGAAGTGATGTAGCTTGGTGAGGATAGAAAATGAGTTAGCAGAACGGACAGGCATAAAAAGCCAGGTTAGACAGGAAGTCTCTCGCTTCGCTTCGCTGTTGGTGAGGTGAGGCTAGCTGGTGGCTTGCTCCCAATTCCTCTGATCTCTGTCAGATTTTCACCCCTATTTCTTGTTCTGTGTGTTTATTAATAAGACTGGTTAGAAATTCGTCTTACACTGGTGGGCAGAGAGAAAAGGGGAGCCAGGGCCCAGCCAGCCGGGGACCAGCCAGCCAGATGCAGAGGAAGCAGGAAAGCAGGATAGACAGTACATAGATGAGGTAAATGAGCCTCAGGACAGCACATAGATTAGTAGAAATGGGTAGAAACAAGCCTAAGCTAAGGCTGAGCATTCATAATTAATAATAATTTCCATGTCATGATTTGGGGGCTGGTGTTCCAAAAAAGCCTGCTATACCCAGGATATAGACCTTTAGGACAGCCCAGGAATAGCCTTAAATTTACTTTGTAGCTGAGGATGACCTTGAATTTCTGATTTTCCTGCATCAGCCTCTTGAGGGTTGGGGTTACTAACAGGCAAACTCCACTATGCCTGGCTTATCCTGTCAGCATTTTAACTTCAAATCTAGTTTTGTCCTCAAAGTGAGAAAGACAGAAAATCTGTACATTTTACCAACTGTATCAATGTGAACATTGAAAGAACGGCCAAAGATATCTTTAGGACAGTATTTTTACCTGATCCTATGAACCTCCAGTGACATTTTTAATAATATAAATGACATTTGCATTCTAGACTCAAGAATTAATCTCCAGATGTAGGACTGGATGGGTAGTTTTTACCAAGTTCCCAAGTAATTCTTGTGATTAGGTGGAAGTAGGAAATATGTTATAAGTTGAACATACACGGTACCCAATAAATGAACATATCTGTACTCCTAGTCATGTGTTGTTTCTTAGAGTTTTTTTACAGATTAGCTAAGGTCTAACCCCAGAATTAAAAAGAATGAACACCACTGAACATTTATTGTATCATGCTTAAAATACCTTTGCTCTGTTACTTAGTGCTATGTGATACATAAATGTGTTAATAGCAAATGATGAAGTTTCTTTTGAACCTGATTAAGAGTTGGTACAGTAAGATTAAACAATAAAGCTGTGCTGGGCGATGGTGGCGCATGCCTTAATCCCAGCACTCGGGAGGCAGAGGCAGGCGGATCTCTGTGAGTTCGAGGCCAGCCTGGACTACAGAGTGAGTTCCAGGAAAGGCGCCAAAGCTACACAGAGAAACCTTGTCTCCAAAAA
>LZPO01007944.1:829286-860568 GCA_001675575.1 Neotoma lepida
ACGGTAACCGCTGCAAAGTAAAACAAAATAACAACAGTAAGAGCAATATGAGGCCTCAGGTACCTTAGTGGACAGTAAGGTTAAACTGTTCGCATGAACTAGTTATTTCTCACATTTTAAAGGTGTGCCTTTTGTTTAAAAACCACGAGAAATCACTGGCTACCAAGTATCCCTTTCCTTCCCCTTACACTGTACTTTTTGTTTCTTGTAATCTGTTCTCTTGTTCTCTGGTCTTTACTAGTTGAAATGAGAACAGTTGATTGTACTGTATAAAAGTCATTTGCTGATGCCCATTTCTTATCTGGAATGAGAGAAGTTTGAGAATCTCTAGTTATTTGAATGATGAGATTTTTTTTCTTTTCTCTTATAATTCTGTAGTCTTGTGTGTGCTAGGCAAGTATTCTACCACTGAGCTGTATTTCCATCCCTCAAGTTTCTTGATTATTTTTCTCCCTTATCCCTTAAAAGTTTAAGGAGTTTTTAAATTTTATACATGAATACTCCAAATGTACTGATAAAATTACCTATTGTGAGTAGCCTAAAACTGTTGTGTGTCTGGAGTGAACCACTTAAGCTGTCACTAAACTGTCATCAGCATTCTTTTTCTTTCTTTCTTTTTTTGGGGGGGCAGTTTCTGAGACAGGATCTTTCTGTAACAGCTCTGGCTGTTCTGGAACTCGCTCTATAGACCAGGCTGGCCTCGAACTCAGACATCCATCTGCCTCTGCCTCCTGAGTGCTGGAATTAAAGGTGTGCACCATCAACGCCCAGCTTGCCATCAGCATTCTTTACGTGGTTTTTTATTGTGGCCTTTTAACATGCAAAATAGATTTTTTCCCATGCTGTCTTACTGTGCTTCTGGTAGGACTAGAGCTGACTGACTTGTTTTGTACAGGTTGTTAGGCCTGTACACAGCATTGTCAAGTGCTGATTTGGAGGTTTCTCAGAGAAGTATATGATGTAGGAANACAAAAAGATCACCAAAATTATCATTAAAAATGTTGTAGGTACCATGTGTAGAACACTATACAGTGTACACATTGGCTATTTAGGTAAGAAAGACTTAACTTGTTAAACAAGAATTCACACAACAAGGTGGCTCAGCATAACTCCCACTACTGAAGCAGCACCAGCTGAGAGACAGCTTTGGGTAGAAACCGTTTTGCATGCCAGTTCTCCACCTAACCACTCTATCACTGTAATCAAGCTACTAAGTCTTGGTTTCTTCCCCTGAAAACTGGTAATTTCTGACTCTCAGTACTCATGTGACTTTCAAATGAAATGACCTAGTCCATCTTATAGGATGGGAGCATGCATTATAGTCATCATAGGATAGCACATATAAGTGAGTGGTGGATCCATTGGTCTTTGATATTTGAGAAAGGCTGGAGCAGGTAGAACGTGAGGTCAATGTTGAATGCAAATTGAGTAGCAAATGCAAAGTGTCATGAAATTGATCTTCACCACCACACCTGGCTAGAAATACTTTTTTTGTTTGTTTGTTTTTTCGAGACAGGGTTTCTCTGTGTAGCTTTGGCGCCTTTCCTGGAACTCACTCGGTAGCCCAGGCTAGCCTGAAACTCACAGAGATCCGCCTGCCTTTGCCTCCCGAGCGTTGGGATTAAAGGCGTGCGCCACCACCGCCTGGCTTAAATACTATTTTTAAACGATTTTAATTATGTGTTAGAACCAGAACCCATTGTTGAAGTTCATGTTTTTTTACTTTGCAGGAGAAGTCTTATATCTGACCTGCTTTATTCAGTTTAATGCCAATTAAGAGGAAGAAAAGTTTGAATTAATGGGCAATTTATATTGCAGGCTTTTTGGGTAACAGATGTATTGAGATATATATATATATANACACACACATATATATGAGATATGAGTTATATGATATCATATAACTTTCATTCTTCCTCTAAGAAACAGAAGAAGGAGGTCTCATGGAGCCCAGGCTGGCCTTGAACTTGTGATCTTTCTTCTTGCTTTAGCCTCCTGAGTGCTGAGATTACAGGCATGTGCCACTATGCCCAGTTTCAAGCTGTTTTCAATGATAGGATAAAGTGAAAACATGCTGGGCTGTGCTCTGGCTTTTGTGACTCATTCTTTTCATTATTCAATTCCACACTATTTATGAATTGTTTCTAATAAATCATGTGTTCATCATTCTTTGATAAAATTCTTTTTACTTAGCAGTAAATGAGGTGGATGAGACAAGTTTCTGCCATGTAGCTCTAGCTGTCCAAGTGTATGCCATACCTAGATGTCTTTTTAATTTTAATTTTTTATAGACTGTTCATCTCTTGATGGGGTTGCCTGCGCTTCATGCCCCAGAGCATACGGATAGAGCACCTTGATCCATGATGAGCCCTACATGATTCTTTTCAAATACTTATAACTTTATTTGTAAACAGTTGCAGCCTGATGCAGGCAGTTTACCTTGTCCTTAAAAATTACTTCAGCATAGCTGCTAAAATGTTTTTTTCCCCCCATGCTGTTAATTTACTAAGAAATCCTTTTTTTTTTCCTAAATAAATCTGGGAAACCCAGGTAAAACAGTCTCTCATAAGTTATGAAATGATTGGATCATAGTTTAATGACATTTTATTACGGCTTCCCAAATGAAAGTGTTTAAGAAACATCTATGGNGATTCTTCATCAAAAGATACTGATAAAGTAGTTACTAGNTTGTGATTTTTGTCATTTTAAGGATAAGAGTTCATTCATCAAATAGTCTCTACTGTTTACCAGATAGTATTCTTGGTACTAGGGATACGTCTGTAAAAGAGAGGACACAGTAATCGAGTAAATAGGTAAATTTTATAGTGTAATCCATATTGATTACCTGTGTCTTATGGTAATAAGTGCTTATGGAGGTAAGTACCCTGAAGGAAAATAGGGTAAGAGGTTGGGAGTATCTGTGGGGTATGGCTTTTAATGGAAAGGGGTGATAAAAGTAAGTCTCACTGAGATGGATTTAAATAAACACCTGAAGGAGGTCAAAGAGCAAATCACCTGGGTATCTAGAGAAGAGTAGCACAGGCCAAAGAAGCCACCAGGAAAACAGCAGAGTGAATTGGTGTAAGAGGCTAGCAAGGAGGCTAGTGTAGCTAGAACAGAATGAGCGTGGGAGGCTCGGCCAGAGAGAAAAACTGGGAGGAAGGAAGGCGAGACTGTACATTGAGGCCTTGAAAAGATTTCCTCTCGGAGAAATAAGGCAAGCTTTCATGAAGTCACTTTAGTGCCAGTGTTGAAAATAAGTGGTGTGACCTATCAAACAGAAGCAGAATGGCCACAATGCAGGCCTGGTGGTGTGATAGTGGTTGAAATCAAGTTGGTAACAGGAGTGACAAGTGGTTGGATTCTGGCTAGATTTGAAGGCAAAGCAGAGTTTTCTGGTAGANTAGATGGCAGGAGTGTGTGTGTGGTGTCAAGGAGAAAGGAGATACAGCTGGCAAGTGCAGGAGGTGCTCAGTGATGGACACACCAAATGCCTACTAAACTTCCAGGTGGACATGCTGGGTAGTCAGGTGGGGCTTTGAATTCAGAATGCGTTCTTTGAAAGAGGAGGTATAAATTGGAGTCATTATCATGTGGACACTATTTAGTATCATAAGAATAAGATCATTAAGAAAATTTAAATGGAGAAGTAGATTAAGCCATAGGGTAATTAGCACTGAGAGTCTGGGGACCTAAAAAGTATTCAACAAAGTGTTAAAATAAATACTGAAGAAGGAAAGAAATGGAGTCTAGTAGTCCAAGAAGCAAGTGAATATTATCCAGGAAGAGGGTCTGATTAAGTTTCAGATGGTACTACAGGTCAAGAGTAAGGATGAGCAGAAATATAGTAGAAGTTTTGAGGGGAAGGGAAATGGGTGGAATGGCATGAGAGAGGGGAAAGCACATGGCTGAGGAAAGGCCTTGATTGCTGAGGAGTCTGAATCAAAAGTGAAAGCAGGTGGCAGTGCTAAGGCTTTCCACCGCCATGTGCAGCTACCTGAGCACACATACAGATTCAGTTGAGGATTAATGTTAACTAGGATGGGAGCTGACAGCAGGAAGAAGTGATAACGGGGCAAAGGAGTCGAGGACAGAAGCAAGGGAGTGGTTGTAGCAATGGCCTATGGAGTTTCAGTTGGACAAGGAAGGCAGATTCCATGGGGACAAAGAACGGGAAAAGTGGAAGGGGTCTGGGTGTAGTGGAATAAGAGAGGGAACAGAAAAGAGGGTAATGGTCCAAGAATGGGCTGCAGGCAATGGCAGTTGTGTAAGCTTTGTAGCTATTAGATGGTAGGCTAGAGGTCATGAGGGGAAGCAGTGAAGCTGAGTCCAAAGAACTCAAGCACCATGATGTCAGAGACTGTTGAAGATCAGAGGTTTATCTTATCACTGGACGGGCACATCTTAGCAGTAGTTCAAAGTCCAAGCTAAATAACAGTGTAAGATGACTTCTCTGTAGAAGTTTAAAGATTGTGCTGTTTAATTACAGAACAGAGTAATTATTCAGTTGTATATATTTTATATGATGTGGCAGAATAGAATGAAAATTACATAGATGTATCTAATTTATAACAAAGGCATTAGCATCTATTTATGTGGAAGAACAGTCATTTCACAAAATACTTATTCTTCATAAATGTACTTTTACGTTATACCAACAAAAAATTACAGTGCCTTGGGCTGGAGAGATGATTCAACAGTTAAAAGCATTTACTGACCTTGCTGAGGACCTAGATTTGGTCCCCAGCACCTACATAGGCGACTTACAACTGCCTCTAACTACAGTTCCAGAGGCTCTGACACCCTCTTCTGGTCTCGATAGGCATCTGCGTGCATGTTGTGTGCATAAACCACAGATAAAAATAAAAAAATATTAAATTAAAAATACCCTATCAGCCACTTATATGCACATTCATGAAAATTTTAAAGAACTATCNATCAAGAGAACAACTAATAGAGCCGTATTGAACTCCTAAAACTTCTTCAACTAATGTCAGGCTCATTGTCAGAGCCTTGTGCCCTCAGTCTAGCTGTGGGCTCCTCTGCAGCACACCTGACCCCACTGTTTGAATAGTGTACTTGCCAGAGTCAGTTGTTTGCCCTCAGACCTGTTGGGGCCAGTATGCTTGTTATTGTAATTATGTACATTAATTAAAATAGTACATGTACTGACGAAATAAGAATGAGGGAAGAGACTTGTTTTTGTATGACCTAAGCTAGATTAGGTGGGAATGAGGCAGCTGTAAAATATTTGGGAGGCCTTCGTAATGGAGAAGGTGTCTGTACTGACATTGTTTCCTGAGTTCTTTGTTTTCCTTCTTCCTTTTATTTACTATTTATTTATTTATTTTGGTAATAGAAATAAAACTCAAAGCCTAATATATGCTAGGCAACTATTCTACCACTGAGCTACATCTCCAGCCCTTTGTGAGATCTTGCTTTTTTTCAAAAAGTAAAAACAGATAGTTGCATTTAGTGTGGTTTTCCTAAAAACTACTCAGCTAAGGAGAGAACTTGCATCAGAAATTAGTGAGTTAATGTACATTTGTTTTACTAATTTTTTTTCCCCCCAGGCTGACTTGGGATTCTGTTTAACTCTGTAGTGGTTTCATGAAGACATTTTCATTCAAATGTATTGTATACTTTGGCCAAACCATTTTTGTCCNCTATCCTGCATAGTTAGTTCCCTTCCTTTTCCCAGATAGCCCTGCTCCTACTTTCATGTTACATATAAATTATTTAATATGTAATTTTAAGCTAGAAGTCACATTTCAAATGTGTGTCATCTTAATGACTTCCTTCTTTAACTGACATTCCCACTGATGTAGTAACGACAAATCTATACACAAAGGCACTATGGAATTTAACTTAGTAGTCAAATTACATTTTCATTTTATGTGGCATGTTAGGACTTTGTTTGCCTTTTGTTTTAAAAATTGGTCTTGTTTTATTATAAAGTTCTATCTTATTCCCAGCTGGTAATAGACTTTATAAATAGATCCGTGTGGGAGTGAGTGGATTGCACAATGTGAGTGCAGGCCAGAGGGTCACCTTGGGGAGTCATTCCTCAGGTACTGTCTACCTTGATTTCTGAGACAAGGTCACTCATTGTCCTGGAGCTCACCAGTGTGCCAGTGAGCCCCGGGATGTCTGTCTCTGCCATCTCAGCACTGAGATTACAGGAAGGCACCACAACACTTAGTTTGTGGGTTTCTGGAATTGTTGCTTTATTGTTCAGGTTAATTTGCTATAGAAGGAACTTAAGTTTAGGGTATTATGAGGACTAAAAGGGTAGTTTCTGGAGATGAGTATGTTTGGATCTGAATCTTTCATTCTGTACTGTTTCTAGCAGGCAAGACCAGTGTGTGGAGGTGAGACTTGGGAAATACTATATAACCTCTAAGCTTCAGTTTGCACACTTGTAATGGAGATAATAGCACATATCACACAGACAGTGAGGATTCAGTAAAACTAATAAATGTTTAGTATCGTGCATGGTGCATAGTAGGTATTGTGTTCTTAATATTTGAGATGTTATCTTAATATGTACCATATATCACAGTGTTCTNTTAATAGTCCTCCAATAAGGGTACTCAACAGGTTATAGGTTATAGAATATAGATTAAATTGTCATGTCTGTAAAGTGTGGATTATCAGGCTGCATGTCGAATACCTTGCTATATATATTTTCTCTCTATGGCCGTTAGTGATATGCAGCATATTTTGTCCTTAGCAATGCCTGTTGCCTTTGGGCTGTTAAAGTAAGCATAACACACCTTTTATTTATTTATTTATTTATTTATTTTTGGTTCTTCGAGACAGGATTTCTCTGTGTAGCTTTGCGCCTTTCCTGGAACTCACTCTGTAGACCAGGCTGGCCTCGAACTCACAGAGATCCGCCTGCCTCTGCCTCCCGAGTGCTGGGATTAAAGGCTTGCGCCACCAGCGCCCTGTCTTGAAAACCAAGAAAAAAAAAAGATTCATTTATTCTTTATATATGTGAGAGTTTTGCCTGCATGTATAAATATGTACCATGTGCATGCTCAGTGCCCACAATGTTCAGAAGAGGGGTCAGAGCCCCTGGAACTGGAGTTCCAGATGATTGTGAGCCATCATGTGGGTGCTGGGAACAGAACCTCAGTCCTCTATAAGAACAAGGGCTTTTAATGGCTGAGCTACCCTCTCCAGTCCCCTCCTTTTGCTTTTAATATAATGTAACTTTAGTAATACTATTGGTAAAGAAGAGAAAAAAGTATAATGTGGTTCCTTGAGGACATTAGTAAGAAAAGCCTCAGAGGCTGATTTAGTTCTAGTGGGCCTCTTTGGTCTCCTTACCAGGTACATACTGGGTCTGTAGTGAGTAAGATGGTACTTAGGTAAACCCAGTGTATCTGTGGTTCACCTAGAGAAAAACGAGTGTCCCTCAGCTACAAGCACTGAAGATTAAAGGTTGTGATGAACACCATTAAGATCTTCATGGTCCGATCATGAGCTTAATTGGAGTGGATGAGCCCACCAGGGGGCCTTGTGCTGTGGTGTAAAGAAGGGAGTGGGCAATCCTAGAAGGCCACATAAATCGAAAGGTGTTTCTTGATGTTATCTCAGAAATGAGAAAGGGTTACACAGACAATCTGTATCCTTTGTACAAAATAAAATACACTTCCTATACCAAGTGTGTACAATGAAGAGAGNAGAGATCAAGCATTTTCAAGAAGGTAAACAGGAAAGAAACTACCTTTTGTTTTTAAAGTAGTTGGCAAAGTGTAAAAAAAGTGGAATTCCAAGAAAAAGAAGAAATGACCAGAGTTGCTTAGAGTAATATTCCAGGCTTAGAANATGTCCTGAGAAGCAGCACTGGGAAGGCTCATCAAAGTGGGGCTGTTTCAGTTTGCCTAGTCATTGGGTCAGTGATAGATGTGTTTATCAAATAAATTCATATTAGTGCAGTTACTTAAGACCTTACTTACTGTTTTACTGTTTAATAGAGGAGACAGGAATTAACTGTTAATGCAATATATAATGCTGAGTTGTAATAATGGTGTGAACACAGCACTCTACAAGAATAGAGCTTGGAATGGTTGTGTGTCTATGGGAATGAATTCATAGATAAGGTCAGGCTGAGTAGGAAAAGTGAGAAGAAAGCCATCAGGAGGACGGGAGCAGAGCCTTCTAAATACAAAAGGTGGGTGAGAACACATGCCATGCTCTGAGATTGTGTATATCAGGAGTACTTAGCCTACTCTTAGTTGTAAGAAAGGTTAGCAGAGTGTGGTTGCATGTGCCTGTAGTCCCAAATACTTTGGAGGCTGAGGCAGAATCATTTGAGNGTGGAGTTTGAGGCCAGGCTGGGATGCCCAGCAAGACACTGTCTCAAAAAGAAACAAAAATATTACCCTAGTTGTTGTAAAGAATATGGTTTAGAAGGGAAATACACCCCAAACATCAGGAGCTCTCTGGTGGCTTTTTAAAAAGTTATCTTGAGGACTGATCACTGAATGGTGGATGGGAATAGANAGAAGAGGAGGATGAATGGAAGAAGTAATTGGGATTATGAAGAAGAAGAAGGAGCCATGTGGTATTTTCTTGCCAGCTGGCTGGGTAGATGTTCTCCATGTATCATTTTCATCAGTGTTGGGATGAGAGAGAAAGCAGCAGTTCAGGANAAAAAGGGAGAAGGATACTCTGTTTGGTTCCTGGCATTTGAATATAAAAGGTCTGTGGGACATCCCAGTANCCAGTAGGTATAAACTCACATAAATAGATGTAGCCTTCAAAAAGATTGGTTAAGCCAAGCAACAAGAATGCCCAGGCCTGGGTCTTAGAGGACACCCGGCATGGTCCATGTGGGAAGAGAGCTCTATGCGCTGTTTTTGGAAGAATACATTCTTCCCTCTCCTCCTCTCTCTAGCAGTGGAGACAACCGAGACTTGATTGTACCGATGATCATGAGTGGTTGCTCTTCAGGCAACTATTTTAAATGGCTTTGATGTCCACAATTTTTTTCACTTTCAACTGTCACTTCATTGGATTTTTGGATTTCACTGTGAAAAATTATTGCAAAGAAACTGGTAATATTTGTCACAATATTAAGCATCAGTCTTTCAAAATGATTCCTAGTACAATTAGTCCCTTTAATTTTTCTTTCCCTCTACAGGAGCTGATGCAGCAGAATGGGATTGGCTATGTGTTAAATGCCAGCAATACCTGTCCAAAGCCTGACTTCATACCTGAATCTCACTTCCTGCGAGTGCCTGTGAATGACAGCTTTTGTGAAAAAATTCTGCCTTGGTTGGACAAGTCTGTGGATTTCATTGGTATGTAGCTTATGACAAGAGTACAAGCCTTAGAATCACAGTGTCATGGACAGGTATAGCCACTCTCTCCCTTTTTGCCTCTTTTAGAGATTTCAGGTCTGAAAACAGCACACACTTATTTATGGTCAAGGTGACATGTGCCATGCTGCCCCTAAGGGATTGGCCTTGTGACCTGCTAGCTAACTTTTAACAGCACCAAAGGTAAGCCTTGCAGGATCTGTGGTTATGTGTTGCAAGTATGTAAAAACCAGTTAAGCTTTCAGAACTAACCCTTACCCTCCCACTTTTCAAATCCTTTGAAAACATTTGCTGAATCTGGCTGATATTCCCTCTTACTTGGTGCTGTGTTTTCCCTGTGAAAATCAGGTCCTGTGAAAACAACCCATTCCATATGAAGTCCTTTTATATATTACAAGATTTCCTGAGCCTCAGTCTATGCATCAATAGTTTCAAGTAGTTTTGGGTCCAGCGACATTCCAGTACATGCATGAACAGAAGCTAGTCTGTATCATACAGTTCACATTAAAATAGTCATAAAGAAAATTCTTCAAACTAATACTTTCTCTTTGCACCTCTAAGAAGAGTATTCAGCATAGCATTCGATTTTTTTTGCCCTTAAAAAAAAAAAAGACAATTGTGATAAATGTTCCCATTGCATGTCATGTTGATTCAGAGACATGATCCAAGCTCCTGCTCAGCCCCATCCCCACCAAGTTCGTGGTTCTGCACTGAGGTAACAGAGAGTTGATTAAAAGGATGTACTTTGGAGCCAAACTTTGAGTCCTTCCTCCCTGGTTATCAGTTAAGTGATTGTGTGTAACTAACTTAAAACTCTTGTGCGCTGGTTTCCTGAAAGAGGCTTGAAGGGAATAGACCTACTTTGTAGGGAAGGTGTGAGGATTAAAGCAGATAATCTATATACACCGAACACTTGACAAAATACTCAGCTCAGAGTTGCTCTGAAGAAATGTTTGTATTTTCTTTTTTCTACCCCTGGCTTTTTCTTTGATAGGCTTCTGCTTTGCTGCTGAGGCTGGCCTCAAACTTTGGGCCCAGGCACTTGTCCCAGGTAGCTGGGACTACCCTCTCTGACTAACAAAGATTTCCCCATCTGTAGCTCTCACCTCCCCTGGCCATCACTTCCTTTTTTGAGCTCTCTGACTCCTCACTCTCAGTCTGTCCTCAGTTTTTAACTTTCAGTCCTCTCTTTTTGTTTATTTTGTTGTTAGAGACAAAGGTTTCTGTCCTTTTTTTAAAAAACCTAAACATTGTTCCTGGATTTCTGTAGTACTAACTTGCTCTTATTTCCAGTTTCACCATCTCTGTCTCCTTGTTCCTCACTCCAGAACTTACAGAGGCTCCTTAGTTTCCTACAGTAGGAAAACGTGTCTCTTAGCCTAACATCCCCTGCCCCAACACCTGCTCTTACCTTTGCAGCCACCCCCAGTTATTTCTTGCATGGCTTGTGAGTGCCAACCAAGGCAGACTGCTTTCTGAGGGCCCTGTTCAGGATGGATTGGGCTTTCCTGTGCACGGTCCTGTCCCTCTCTGCCAGGTCTTTGTGTGTGACTTCCCTCTAAGACTCGGGTTCACACTCACTCTCTCAAGACTTATGTGTGAATGAACCCACTCTAGAATAAGTACTTTTATATTTAATTTTTAAAAATTATCAGATGAATTGTGGTTGCAAAAATAGCATGAGCACAATACAGAAAATTGAAGGGGAAAGGAAATGCATCATCAACATTGTAATGCATGTTACTGTCGGGTTTCTAAAAAATATCTGTTTACTTGTATGCATTGGATAAAGGCATGCTTATGACACAGCAGACATTGACATGGTGCATGTGTGGAGGTCAGAGGACAATCTAGGGTCAGTTTTCACCTTCTACTTGGACACAGCATCTCTTTTGTTTATGTGGCTTCATTGATAGGCTGCTGGCTGTGTGACTGTCAGTTTTATCTCTGTGCAACCTCCTTCAAAATTTTTAATTTAATTTTATTGTTACTATTATTGTGTGTATATGATGCATGAGTGTGGGTACACGTGTGCAGCCGCACATGTGGAGGCCAGAGGACAACTTTGGGGAGTTGGTTCTTTTCTTCCACTGTGGATTCCAGGGATCAAACTCGGATTGTTAGGCTTATGAATCGAACACTTTTGCTTGCTGAGCCTTCTTGCCACTTCCCCCATTTTTTAAATAAATTATCTTTTAAAAATATGTGCCAGACAGTATTAATTGCTTGCATAATATTGCTAGTATTTGAGCCATTGAGGAGTGTGAGAACAGGACCATGATACATTCTTATAGTCTATTTTTTAAGACAATAATTATTTAAAAATTTTATTTTAGATTTATTTAGATTTATCTTTATACATGTTTTACCTGAATGTGTGTATGTGCTTGGTGTCTGAGGATGTCAGAAGAGGGTTATCAAATACTCTGGAGCTAGAGTTACACACAGTTGCAGTATGGTTGCTGGGAGCCAAACCCAGGTCCTCTTCAAGAGCAACAAGTGCTCTTAACCACTGAGCCACCTCTCCAGCCCCAGATCATTATTAGCAATAATAGAAAATACACTCAAAATTAAGAAAACTGAAACCAAATTATTTTAGTGTGCATGTTGGGAATGGGATTTGGAGCTTTAAACACGATAGGCAGTGGTCTACACTGCATCTCTCCCTTAGCCCTTCCAAGCCTGCTTCCCATCATAATGGATTTGGAGCAGCTTCCAGCTAGGGATTGGGATCAACATATACACATTCACCCATATACCTTGAGATAGAAAAAAGGGGGAAGAGTCAAATTATAGGAAAAGTACAGTGGCTGTGACAGAAAATCAGAATTGTCATTAAGTGGAATCCTTAGCTTTGAGGCTCTAACCCAAGGAAAAGAGAGAATATGGAGCAGAAGATAAAATGCTGGTGGTTAATGTAACAGGATTTGCATGTAGGCCTGTGTGTTATTTATGTTAGCCTGGTTCTGTGTGTCAGTGTAGATTGAGTTCATTTGTTCTTGTTTGGCTTCCTCTTCTAGCTGCTTGTTGCTTGTTCTTTGTTTACTCTTAAATTGCTTAATATATAATGAATAATAAATCATGTCCACTAGAAGTCTGTGTCACAGGCTTCGAGGCTAGAGCAGCTTCATATTCAGTAGCTTGTGCAGCTCTCTTGTGTTCTGATAATTTTAGGAGTTTTAACCTCGCCACCAGTGGTGGTGGCTCACGACTTTAATCCCAGCACTTGGGAGGCAGAGGCAGGCAGATCTTTGGGTTCAAGGCCAGTCTGGTTTACAGAGCGAGTTCCAGGACAGTCAGGGCTACACAGAAAAACCTTGTCTCGAAAAAAAAAATTAACCTCAGCTTTAACTAATAAATGAAAGGGGAAGGATTTGGCCCAATGGCAACAGCTTTATGGCTGAGCACATGTGTAGTTGTTCAGAACAGAATCAGTCATGGTAGTTGCTTCCAGGCCGTTGGGATAATGTCATCTGCTCCTACATGTAAGCTTTTGAAGGTCCTCATCAGCAAAGAGGGCAGCATTGTGTGAATCCCCCTGGCTTTGCTGCTAATGTTATCCATGAGTCTCTCTAATATGATCCAGGGAATTAAAATGATGCAATATGTTAGTAACTCCTGCTTCCTATTAGAGAGCTCTGATCTAGCATATCCATGATTTTTGAGTTAGGCAAANAGCTGGGGAGATAGCTCAGCCTGTTAAAATGCTTCTGTGCAGGCATAAGGACCCAAGTTTGATCCCCAGAACCCACGTAAAAATGATGGGCTTGGTGGTGCTTGCCAGTACTGGGGAGGCAGAGATGGGAGAATGCCCTGAGGCTTGCTGGCTAGCCAGCCAGCTATATATACCCTAGCCTATTGGTGAGTTCCAGACCAGTGAAGTACTGTCTGAAAAACAAAGGACACCTGAGAAATGACAACTGAGGTTGACCTCTGTCTTCCATTTATTCTTACACACATACACTCTACATGGCAAAAGCTCTGAAATAAGAGCCAAGCAATCTGAGGTAGTAACTCATTGCTTATTAACTATCTTTTGGGANCTTAATGGCAAGATAACTGCCTTTCCCCTTCCTCCTAATAAACAACACTAAAGGATAACTNGGAGGCTACANAGGTGAGATCTGTTTTGAAGTTTCAGGGGAAGACATTGACAGTAACATTCAGAGTAATGCTAAGTATAAGATTTCCTTACTGAAGAAATTCCTAGTGACCTTTCTTAAATTTTCTCCCACAGAGAAAGCAAAAGCCTCCAATGGCTGTGTGCTGGTTCATTGCTTAGCTGGGATCTCTCGGTCCGCCACCATTGCTATTGCCTACATCATGAAGAGGATGGACATGTCTCTAGATGAGGCTTACAGGTAAGGAAGGAACATGGCTTATGGGACATACCTTTCATTTTCCCTGAAACAGGAAGAGCTATGAAGGTGGGTGACCAGATGAAGGCGGACCAAGATGATTTTGGTCACACTCGTCACAGGTTCCTGATGACTCATGGTCTTGCAGAGACTGAGAAAGAGTATGGTTCTGCTTAGCTGTCGTTCTGGAGAGTGTGTGGTGTTCATCCTCAGCCACTTTTTAGTAACAGTAGATCAGGAGAGCTTATTCCTCTCTCTTGCTAAAGAAGCATGGTCTTTTCTGATTGACAGTGCCCATCAGAGTCTGCTCTGCTTGACTGTACTTCTGAAATAAAAAATCCTGATATATTCATGTATAAAATCTGAATAAAACCTCTCTTGTCTAATTGGCCAGGTTTTACAGGTAATAATTCTGACTAGGCTGCTTTCTCTTTTTACCTCAATGGGAAAGGCAGAAAGTGGCAGGACTGCTGAGGACTGGTAGCTTCTTTGGTTACAAATGAGTCTGAGTTCACTACATGCCCTGCTGGCAAGAAATGGTTGGTTTTCATATGAAAAATAATAAGAATATAGATATACCGTGTTGGCTTTTTTAATATTTGAGTTTCTCAAACTGTAAATTCTGGAATAAAGAAATGAGCTGCTTAGACAGCCTGTCTTGCTGACACTGGAAGGGATGGGCTCTCTGTTTTGCACTATAGCTCTCCAGTTAGGCCTCTGTNCCTGTCATCCTCCTGCCTAGGCTGAGGCCAGGTGGGACGGCCTACACCCTCATATCACATTACAGTTTTATTATGTGAGTTTTTATGTCTTGAAGAAATTTTTAACATGCTTGTAAAACAAATTTCTAAACGNTCTTGTTAAATAAAAACACAGGGCCAGAAATAGGGTGAAAATCTGACAGAGATCAGAGGAATTAGGAACAGCCGCCAGCCTCACCTCACCAACACNGCTGCTTCCAAAAGAGAGCGTGACTTCCTGTATCTCCATGTCTATATCCCTTTCTGTTCTCTTCTCCCATTGGTTCTCCCAGTCTAGCTACATCACTTCCTGTCTGTCTGTGTAGACCTTCAGAATTCTGTGGTTGATGTTGGGATTAAANGCGTGTATCTCCACTATTGACTCTGTTCCTAGTGTGACCTGGAACTCANAGAGATCCAGACAGACCCTGCCTGCTAGGTGATAGGATTAAGGGTGTGTGCTAACATTGCAAGGCTAGCGGCTGACCTTGTTCCTCTGATCCTCAGATAAATTTTATTGGGTGACATAGATAAAGTACCACCACACATGGTGGTCACAAAAATGGGCCCAGGCATTAGACAGTCGAGGCTTTGAATCCAGCTCCATCATTGAGTAGCTTTGTTCACTGTGGGACCAGTGAACCTTAGGACCTGATCTAGANAAACAGGTTAAGGACTGAATAAGTCAGTACAGTAATACAGTGTTTAGCACCCAGAGATCACTCTGAAACCAGTTCTCCTATCATTTTGAATATACAAAGAAATACAGAACTGAGTGCTCTGACACTGCCATCTGGTGCCATCTCTTTATGGGAACTGTCTTGAGACATGAGTGTGGGAGCTGAAGAGAGAGGGGATCCTGGAATGTGGAAGCTGCTGAGTGGCTTAGCACTGCTGTGCTGGTGTGTGTGGTAGGGAGCAGAGTTGAGCAAATAGTCCTCTTATTGGCTGCTTTGGAAGCCTTGGCTTCTTAGAAATAAGGAACCTGGAGGCTGCACCCTACCNTCCATAGCTCCCCTAGTAAGGTGTTTTTCACCTTGATCCTGGACTTGTAAATTAATTCTCTTGCAAAGCATTGGGAAGGTGTAGTAACGTCCTGTCTCTTAGTGTCCTCAAGACAAAGTGCAGATGTAAAATTCAGGCATTTTGCTTTGTCCTTTCTATAGATTTGTGAAAGAAAAAAGACCTACCATATCTCCAAACTTTAATTTTCTGGGCCAACTCATGGACTATGAGAAGACGATTAAGAAACAGACTGGAATGTCAGGGCCAAAGAGCAAACTCAAGCTGCTGCACCTGGACAAACCCAGTGAGCCTGCAGCCTCAGAGGGCGGATGGAAGAGTGCACTGTCTCTCAGTCCACCCTGTGCCAACTCTACCTCAGAGGCAGCAGGGCAAAGGCTTGTGCATCCTGCCAGTGTGCCCAGCTTACAGCCTTCACTCTTAGAGGACAGTCCACTGGTACAGGCATTCAACGGGCTCCAACTGTCCTCAGAGAAGTTGGAAGACAGCAATAAGCTCAAGCGTTCCTTCTCCCTTGATATCAAATCTGTTTCGTATTCAGCCAGTATGGCAGCATCTTTACATGGCTTCTCATCAGAAGATGCTTTGGAATACTACAAACCTTCTGCCACACTGGATGGGACCAACAAGCTCTGCCAGTTCTCCCCCGTTCAGGAGGTATCAGAGCAGACTCCGGAGACCAGCCCAGATAAGGAGGAGGCCCAGGTCCCCAAGCAGTCCCAACCCACCAGGCCTTCAGAGAACCAGAGCAAGAGGTTGCACTCAGTGAGAACCAGCAGTAGTGGGGCCACCCAGAGGTCCTTCTTCTCACCGCTGCATCGGAGTGGGAGTGTGGAGGACACTTACCACACCAACTGTCTTCTCGGCCTTTCCACCAGCCAGCAACACCTCACCAAGTCTGCTGCAGGGCATGGCCTCAAGGGCTGGCATTCGGANATTCTGGCTCCCCAGTCCTCTGCCCCCTCCCTGACCAATAGTTGGTATTTTGCCACAGAGCCTTCACACTTCTACTCTGCTTCAGCCATCTATGGAGGCAACACCAGTTACTCTGCCTACAGCTGTAGCCAGCTGCCCACGTGCAGTGACCAAGTCTATTCTGTTCGAAGGCGGCAGAAACCCAGTGACAGAGCTGACTCGAGACGGAGCTGGCATGAAGAGAGCCCCTTTGAAAAGCAGTTCAAACGCAGAAGCTGCCAGATGGAATTTGGAGAGAGCATCATGTCAGAGAACAGGTCGAGGGAAGAGCTGGGGAAAGTGGGCAGTCAGTCTAGCTTTTCAGGCAGCATGGAGATCATTGAGGTCTCCTGAGAAGAAAGGTCCGTGTAACTTGTGTTGACGTTTTGTTTTGTTTTGTTTTGTTTCTTGTTCACAAAAATATTCCCTGTAAATCTGAAATATGTATATGTATATACATATATATTTTTGGAATATAGAGCTACGGTGTAAAAGCAAAAGACGGATCAACACAGTTGTTCTCTCAACACCTGCACTGAGAGCAGCTAATTCTCTCAGAAAAGAGTGGAAGGGTAGATTTTAGAACTCCCCCAGCCAGGAGAAGAGATTTTGTTCAGTGAATTGCACATCTTGTTCCTACAAAAGCAAGGGTTTTTGTTTTTGATGTTAGAGGGCAAAATCCCTCCCATTTTCATGTGCAACAGAGATCTCTGGAACTCCTCTCTGTCCAGGCCCTTCCCTAGTGCACCTTAGCGCTGAGACTGAGCCAGCTGTGGGTCAGGTGGAAAGACCCTCTTAGGGACAGATCCTAGTAATAAGTCCAAGAGAAATAATCCTGTCTAAAGCTGAGTCATAAATCCAAGCTTGATTGACAGCTGAAGGACATGGACATCATTCTGCTGGATGAACTATTAGGAGCCTTGCCCAGATCTACTTGTAACCAATCCAGTACCTCAGACAAGACATTTGGGGCCATCACCACTACCATGTCTAGGAGCCCATTTTCTAGGCATTGTGAATAAGTAAGTAACTTGTCACTTTCCAGACAAATTCATACTGCCTATGCACAAAATCCCAGTGGGCCTGGACGAGCAGTTGCCATGTACCCTTCTTCTCAGCTTTAATGAAGAGGGGAAACCAACTAGAGTTCAGCATAGCTAGAGATTGGGCAGTCAGGTAGCTTAGAGACTTAAGCTAGGGATGGGACACTAAACAGTCTCCCTCCCTCTTTATAATAATCAAAGAATTATCTAAAGTGGGATTGTTAATCCTTAAATTGACCACAGACTTGGTTTAGAGGTAATTGTTAATCATTAGGCTTGATAGCGGAGTGACAGCCCATTCAGGTTCTCAGCCAAAATAGATGCTTTTCAGTTCTGTTTCATGACATGGAATAAAACTATAGGGAGATTNGGGAAGGTAAAACTTGAAGCAGGAAGCCGATTTCCTTGGTGGCTTTTTTCCCTGTGGTATGCAACAAGGGTACTACTACTAGAATCTTCTTAGACTTCCAAACCTACCATGGGCTTTGGTAAGCAAGAACTATTCAGAATAAAACACATAGGGGTTGTTGAATTTTGTTTAATTGTGAATACAGGAAAGCTCTTTTCAAAGGCTGTCCCAGCCGCTTTCCAAGGAAGGGACATGTCAGAGTGGAGGACCACAGTGGTTTCTCAGTCCCTGGCATACAATCACTGTGTGGANGAAATCGTGGCAGCTGAGAGTAGAAGGTAGTAAGAACAAGTGTGTACTTGACAGTACACATCTGCCTTTCAACTTCCTGGCTGGAGTTTTCTCTAGAGTACAGCCCTCCTTAAGGCCTTCCTTCATGTCAGCAGGGTGTGGGTGGGGCAGGTATGGTCATTGTTCTTTACTGTAAGTGTAGCTAGGGGCTGACTCGTATCTCAGGTTTTTCTATGTTTGTGAAATGGACGGTCCTTTGACTAGGAGGATGTGACTTAATGTTTCCTGTAGTGATTGCTAAAACCAGCATACAATGACATGGTTCGAAGCTGAAGGGCTTGATCATGAGGATTATGGGCCTCATGCACATACTNGTTCTGTACAGATAAGCTGTGTCTGAGCATAAGATGACGGCAGAGCAGACACTGCACAGGGAGCAGGTTGCCACTCTGTGGAGGTTCTGTTCAGCAAGCTGTGTTTTTGATATACATCAAAATCTCTTATGTAATCAGAAGCTCTCAAAGCTTCACAGTAAATTTTGATACACACACTAAATGTGTAAGAATCCACCCTCTTAAAATCTGGTCACACTGGCAAAACATAATTTAAAAGTGAAAGCAACAGCTCTATCATTAAGTATGTTCCAGGAGGATCAGGGGATTTGGCGTCAGTATCTTTGGGCGGTGTACTGCCTATGCCATATATCATATAGGGCTCTCTGGGCCATGGTCCCTTCTGTGTAGCTGATAGTCATACTCTACAACTGTCAGTCTTCATCACTAATGTCATATTATCAGTTCTTGGAATCACAACAACCATGCTGAAAGGGCTGCCTCCGAGGCACGCTGTGGGTGGTGTGGTGGTTGGCTGTCCNCNTGTGAGCACAGGGAAGCCTGGAGTCTTCTGCAGTGATGCAAAGCAGTGATTTTAATGAGCAAAACTAGACTGAGAAATGCTGGAAACCGTTTAGACCATTTGTAAAGTTGGAGTGGAAAGACTGTATAAATGTTTAATATGAATATAGTGTTCTTTGGAGTAAAGCAAGCGTTGAATGGTTCACTTGTGCATTTCTCATTTTGATGTGTCATGTATGTTAATATGATAAAATAAAATCAAAACTGGTACCTGTTTATACGTAAGTGTGAGAAGTGACCTCTCCTTGCAGCTCTTACCTTGATGGGAGCCACCCTATCTAAGCTGTAAAAGAAGGGAGTCCAGAACCATAAATGAGAGTTTAGCCATTTAAAATGGAAGTGGCAGGTGATACATCACATACGTCATTCACATGGAACAGTGGTGGATGCTGGCCTGCGTTCCCTACAAGTACACACTAGAGAAACCTTCCTACCTGCCTGATTTCAGGGGTATACAAGAACAGCATAGAGCGGAAAGGACAGCTGCCTGCATGCACACCTCCTACAAATCTGTAGTAGAAAGTTTGTCCAGTCCGGCCCGGCTCCCACAGCCGCTTTGACCCCAGTAAGCACACAGAGGCTCATATCATTTTTCAAACCATGGCCGTGGCAGGCTTCTAGCTAGCTAGCTCCTACATCTTAAATTAACCCCCTTTTATAATCTTTTTGTTTTATGTAATTTTATTATGTTAAAGTTAAAACCTTCCTTTTAAATAGAAAAAGGGAGATGATGGGAATATCTTTCTGAAAATGTGTTGCTCTGACTGGTTGATAAATAAAGCTGCTTGGCCAATGGTGAGGCAGAATAAGGTTAGGCGGGACATTCGAATGAGAAACAGAAAGCAGAGTGAGGAGACGCCATTTTGCCATCTAGAGAATAGCATGTAACGGCACACAGGTAAAGCCACGTGGGACACGTGGCGACATAGATTATAGAAAGAGGTTAATTTAAGATGTAGGAGCTAGCTAGCTAGAAACCTGCCACGGCCATGGTTTGAAAAATGATANGAGCCTCTGTGTGCTTACTGGGGTCAAAGCGNCTGTGGGAGCCGGGCCCGACTGGACAAACTTTCTACTAGACAAATCTATGACTCNGTATCCTTGCAGGAAAAACTGAGAGAGGATAGTTCTTTAAGACTGTTCTTGGAAACTGGAATGAGGCTCAGATGGTAGAGTGCTCACTTCACAGTCATAAGGCACTGAATTTGATCTCTAGCACCATATAAACCANACATGGTTATCTGTGGAGGACCAAATTACTCAGGGTCTGAGAATCTGAGCTTGCTTTTCCCCAGCAGGGCTGCATAAGGGATGATTTGACCACAGGCGTGGTTACCAGGTATTTGGAAGGGTCTACACTTGGCTGTGCAGTGTGCTTTGATGTAGCAAGGGGGAGGTCTTTTGCCCTGCCCCTTGGCATTGTTATAAAAAGCCTTTTGAANAGGCAGAAGGGGCCATTGGGTTTTGATCCAGGTCCTCCTGAAGCTATCCTATGTTTCTATCTTTCTCCTCTTCACTATCTAAGTTTCTTATCCCTCTCTCCTCCTCATAGGAAGCCTTTTTTTTTTCATTAAAAGATTTTCTGTTTATTTTACATACCAACCACAGATCCCTCTCCTCCCTCCTCCTGCCCCACAGCCTTCCCCCTCAACCCACCCCCCCATTCCCACCTCCTCCAAAGCAAGGTCTCCCATGGAGAGTCCCCAGAGCCTGGTACATTCAGTTGAAGCAGGTCCAAGATCATCCTCCCTGCGCCAAGGCTGCACCAGGTGTCCCACCATAGGCATTGAGACTCCAAAAAACCAGCTCATGCACCAGGGATGGATCCTGATCCCATTGCCTGGGGGCCCCCTAAACAGTTCAAGCTAAACCACTGTCTCAAGTATCCGGAGAACCCAGTCCAGCACCATGTGAGTCCACTGCTACTGGTCCACAGTTCATGCATTTCCACTAGTTTGGCTGGCCATCTCAGTACATTTTCCATCATGAGCTCCATGTCCCTTGCTCATAGAATCTCTCTTCATAGGAACCCTTCTAAAAGGGGAGCTGGCCTCCCACGGTCATCAGTGGAAATCCCAGAACTCGGGGTATGAAGGGAGAAACTTCAGGAGTTTGTTATCCTTGGCCACACAGTGGGTTAGGAGGCCAGTGTGTACTTTTGATTGTACTAAGCTTCTCAGGNGACCAAATATCTAAGTAGAAGTCATTGAGGCATATATAGGATGGAGAACAAATTGTTGTTGAGATAGGGTCTCAAAGTACAGTTGCAAACATGGCAACCTGATTTCAAGATTCCCCAGAACCCATGTCAAGATGGAGGAAAACCAATTCCGCAGTTCTATGAACTACACACACACACACACACACACACACACACACACACACACACACACGAAGGCAGGAACACGGAGAGTTCCAGACCAGCCAGGACTACACAGAGACTTTGTTGCTGGAAATGTCGCTCAGTGGCAGAGTGCTTATCTAGCATGTGCAAGGCCCTGTGTTTGATGCCTTAGCACTTGAACCAAAGAAACCACAAAACCCAAACAAAATGGAACCATTCCTCTGTTTCAGCCNATGGTGTTCCTGAAACTCATTTCATCAAATATTTACTCTGCAGACAACACTAGTTAGGTATCTAGGTTCATGGTATATTTTATATTCTGAGGAGTTAACTTCTAAAAGGTAAGAAGTCATACACATGCATACATGGATATATGCATATGTACATATATATGATTACTAATGATACAACTTTGAAGGAAACAAAGATAAGTCTTGGGGTTGAGTTGCTGTGATAAAACACCATGACCAAGAGCAACTTGGAGAGGAAAGGGTTTATTTGGCTTACACTTCCACATCACAGTCCATCATGGAAGGAAGTCAGAGCAGGAACTCAAACAGGGCAGGAACCTGAAGGCAGGAGCTGATGCAGAGGCCATGGAGGGGTGCTGCTCACTGGCTTGCTCCCCACAGCCTGCTTNCTTTTAGAACCCAGGATTACCAGCCCAGGGGTGGCACCTGGACTCTTCCACATCAATCCAGAAAATGTACTTCAGACTTGCCCATGGGGCTCATCTAGTGGGAACATTTTCTCAATTGAAGTACCCTCTTCTCAAATGACTCCGGCTTGTGTCAAATTGACTTAAAAGTAGCCAGAGAAACATCTACAATAATACCCTAAGATTGTAACATGCTGTGTGTGTGTGTGTGTGTGTGTGTGTGTGTGTGTGTGTTTGGTTTTGTTTTGGATATCAAGTTTCACTATAGTCTAGGCTGTCCTTGAATCACAGTGATCTGCCTGCTTCAGCCTTCCAAGCACTGAGACTAGAAGTGTGCACCATGGGACCTCGTTATTACTTGCTTTAATGCCACTCCACAGGTATTAAAAACATCTGCACATAAAACGAGGTGATCGCCAGCTTCAGTTACCCTTCACGGTAGTAAAGAACCTGCAGTCAGTGCTGTTTGTCCCTACATACAGACATGCACATCACAGGGAAGCAAAACAGGTTCTTACAGGCAAGGTGGAGCTCTGGTTTACAAAGCAAGGAGGGAGGGAGGGATACCCTGATTGCTCAGTGCCTAAACAGGTCAAGATGNTCTCCAAGTGCTGGGTGTGGTGACACCTGTCTGTTATCCGAGCACTTGGAGAAAGACTGGAGCATCGGAAAGTCATGATCCTCAGCTACACAGGGAGTTCAAAGNCAGCAGCCTGGGTTACATGTAACCCTATCTCAAAAAACCAAAACAAATGACTAGAGTTGAGTATCACNGACTTCACAGTAGATGGGAAATGAGAGATTATTCTATCAAGGGCATGCTTGCCAATGACCTGACTTCCTTCTACCAGGCCCCACCTCTTCCCAACAGCACCATTTTCTGGGGACTGGGCCTTTCACATTCATGAGGGACATTAGCTCCAAACNGTAGTACTGAGGCTCAGGGAAATAAAAATGGCTTACCAAAAATCAAGGACAGAAACTTCCATCCAGGGCTCTGTGACAACTCCTGGCTATTTCATTTCCACAACAACCTGAACTAGCCAGATAGGCCACAGGATACTACCCAACCAAGAGACAGCATAAAGATGTTTTGATACATCACTTAGCTTCCCAGACTCCCTTGGAAAAGAAGCCCTTGGCAGCTTCTCACACGGGAGCTTTCATCCATGTGCATGAACGCTCTGAAGCAGCTGACANTACCCAGGCTGCAGCACATCCCAGTAGCTTTGTACGAGATGGAACGGAGCCTGACCTGAGCCAAATTTCAGTACCTTCTTCTTCCAGATCTCATCGGAACTTTGCTGGTGGCCAACCCCACCCTAAAGGAGACCAGGAGGGGCTTCTGGGAAATGGTTCAGCTTAGCCAAACTCATACCACCTCACCCACCCCACAGCAACTAGGTGAATCCCCAGCATAAGCTCTAGCCCTGCCTTAATTTCTTGAAGAAAGTGAGCTAGCTCCTCCAACCTTTTTTCCATGCCCAAGCCTTCTGCCATGAAATGAGATGGCAGGAGAGCCCAGTCCTCAGGGGNTGAGTCTGAGTGGCATTTCAGGCACTCACTAAGCAAAGTAAAGTTGATGGTGCCAGGGGAAGCCTGCACTGTTCACACAGCTCTGTGGACACTTAGCCCTTCTTTCTTTGAAGGTTTATGAGCATGTTTCTGTGCATAGAGCTGGGTTCTAAATATTCCAGAAACTCAGGGAAAGACAATGGTGTGGTCGCCTAAAAAAATTGCCCCTAGTCTAGGTGAAGAAATGAGTACCTAACTGCATTACTGTTCAACTTTCTTCCCATTTGAAACTTAGAAAAAAGGAAAAACTATTTCTGAGGGTAAATGGGGCCTCATCTAGCTACATCACATATTAAAATACTTTGTGGAAATACTACTAAAGCAGTATGAAAAATCAAAAATAGATTGAAATGCTATGGGAAGAAAGAGATCAGTGACTCAGACTCAGTTTGGAACTAAAGCCTCGATTACTGACAANTGCACATATACATGAGACAGAAGGGTAATACTGAAAACACTGGAGAGATCATTCAATGCAGGCTGCCACTTCCTTCCCCCAGGACATGGTCTAGAGCCACCTTAGGGGATTTAATAGGAACCGAGCTACAGAACATCTGTTTTAAATTGTACTTCACTGGGAATTGCTCTAGAAATGGCTAAAGCTCCAGTGAGGAGAAAAAAATGTAAAGACCACCTTCACCGGGGGGCCACACAGGTCAACAATGGCCCCACTCCCAGCTGCTGCTGCAACTTGCTGAAGTTCCCTCAACCCACCTCACCTACTTCCACATGGGGATGAAGGCATCAGCCCCAAGAAGGGANGCACAATATGACCAAAAGGCTGCTGTGAAAGTGGTAGGTCCTGCCAGGGTTCTTCCAGCTCCAAAGTAATGGACAATCTTTATATAGTCATCTGGAACATACTAGACACATTAGGGATGGTGAAGCAGTGCCTGTACCTCAGCACTATGGACACAGAGGCAGGAAGCAGCCACAAGGTCAGCTTGGCCTAGCAGTGAATTCCAGGCCCNCTAGAAGTACACGGTCAGACCTGTTTCAATCCTCAACACCCACAAAAAGAAATNACTAAACATTANTATTTTTCCCTATTTCTGATTTTAATCTTTTTTCTTTCTTATAGTTTAAATACTCATGCTTCCTCTGCCATTCAACTATCTTGTGCCCTACATTTTATTTGGGGTTTTAAAAACATTATAAATTAGTATCTGATTAAGAAACAGGATTTTGTGGGCCTGTTAAGATGGCTCAGTGCGTAAAGATGCTTGTCATACATGCCTAGAGACCTGAGTTTGATCCCCAGAATCCATATACAGGTGGAAAGTTGTCTTCTGACCTCCAAGCATGCATTATGACAATCCTATTCACACATAACACATCATATACACAATCACATTAATAAATATAATTAAAAAATAGGATTAGAATCAGATCAAGTTTAGCTGCTACACAATAAATTAAGCAGATTAATTTTAATCTTATAAAAACACGGAAAGCTATTCTGACTCCTGATAAATCACCTCTGGGTTCTAGAGGAATACATGGAATGAGGTGGAGGCTGCAGGCTCCCAGCCCTGACCTCTTCAGACCCCAGCTCTTATCTTCAGGCCTGTCNCCTCCATTCATTCTACCTCTCCCTCCCTTGAGCCTCTCTTCCTTGAACTCCTGTGATGGGCAGCAGCTCTTTCCTCAGCTTCACAATCCACGGATGACAATGGAAGGCAGAGGCTACATTGCCTCTTTCTTCCCTGGCACATCAGCGGAGCTCAGTGGGTCTCTGGAGTGAGAGAATGACCACCATTGGTGGACAGGATGAAATGTTGGTGCCAACCTTGTTACAGAGGCCGAGGTCTGCCTTGGGTGACAGAAGGCTGAACTGTGTATGGGAAAGCAGTTACTAACAGACAACAACTTGAGGAGTGAGTGAAAGAGAATCCAGTCTCCAGTGACCCACAAAAGGGGCATGGTACCTGGAAACAGAGTGTCCCGGCAGGAAAGGAAGACACTGCAGATACCTCCTTGATGTGATGGGAGCTTTCCTGGGAACAATAACTGGACTCAGTTAGACTTTATATTTGCAACCACAACCCAGAGNGCCTGAGTAAAGTCTCCCAGGGTGCCAAGGAGAACATGGTTTCTTAACATTTTCTCCAGTTTCATTGAAGCAGTTAGTCTAGATACACTTTTAATTCAGAAATCTGAGCAAAATAAAAATAACTCTCGATGCAAAGTTCTTTAAAGAATTCACAGGAATTCAACTGTCCCAACTTCAGTTATCAAGAACCACCACGTGGGAAAGTCTGTGTAGGTGAACCTCAGCTAAGCAAACACCAGGTCCCAGGCGGAGGCTGGAGGAGCTGTGGCCTGGTAGACAGGTGCCTGCTAGTGGCGCTCACGCTCAGGCCGCATGCTGAAGGGCTCCAGGCGCTCAGCCTCTGGCAGCATGCTGTTGAGCCTCTCCATCAGTGGCACTGTCTGGTCGATGCCCATCTGGATGCGGCGCAGTATGGCCGACATCTCATTCACCTTCTGGATCTGCTCTGCATACTTGGCGTATCTTTTCTGACGTTCCTGCATGAAGCAAAAGAGGGTTTCCACAGACAGATCCATCTGTAGGAGGCAAGCAGAAACAAAAACATTATACTCTGCTTACCAGTGTCTACAGCAATGGTTCTTGACCTATGGGTCGCAATCCTTTCACAGGGGTCACATATCAGATATCCTGCATACCAAATATTTGCATTATGATTCATATCAGTAGCAAAATTACAGTTATGTAGAAACAAAAATAATTTTATGATTGGTGTCACCGTAACACGAAAAACTGTACTAAAGGGTGGCAGCATCAGGAAGGTTGGGAACCACTGATCTAGCACAACAGTGAGCCAGTAAGAGCTGCGTGTTTTCAATACTTCCTGTGCCATTCTGTGTGTAGCTGAGTGCTGGACATGGATGTGACTGGCAGCTATTTTTACTCACGTACCACATGAGCATGAGCTGACCAGGCCATGGGGGGTTTTCTATCTATTATAATATTAGGGACAACCCTGCACTGGCTGAAGTGTTGCTCTGTGAGCCATGTATTTCCCCAAACCCAGATGGTGGCAGGTGAGAACTGACACTCTCAAGTTGTCCTCTGACCTCCAAGGCACACTCCGGCCGGTTTATACACAGATGAGCCTGTGTACACACAGAGTAAATAAAATGTAATTAGTGACAAAAAAGAAATGGTACTGTGTGGTTTTCTTCTTGCAGAGAAAGGGACCGAAGGCATAAACTTCAGCAGTTCGCTTGACAAAGCCTGTCAGCTCCTCCGTAGGATGTCCTCATGCTGCACTTGTGGGGGTCAGAGGACAACTTGGGGAGTATAGGTTCTCTTCGTCCACCATGTGGGTCTCAGGGATTAAACTCAGGTTATCAGCCTTGGCTGCAAGCACCTTTACCCATGCAGCCATCTCACCACCCCAGGACTCTTTCATAGAAATCTCAACAGGGAATGAGTAACACTCCCAAATATCCTAGAAAAAGTCTCAGCAGTCCTCAGGATGGCCACCGCCTCTGACACTGTCAGCTTTCTCTAGACTTCTACCTGGACATCCAGCCCTCCCAGTGGCTCTCAACCTTCCTAATGCTGTGACCCTTTAATACAGTTCCTCATGGTGTGGTGACCCCCGACCATAAAACTGTTTTCATTGCTACTTTATAACTATAATTTTTCTACTGTTATGAAATGTAATGTAAATATCTGTGTTTTCTGATGTCTTAAGCCACCCCTGTGAAAGGGTCGTCTGACCTCCAAAGGGGTTGTGACCCATAGGTTGAGAACCACGGTGCTAGATACCTTGTCACTGTTTTACAGAGAACTCTCTCTTTAAGAAAGAAAAAAAAAGGCAGAAAGGAAGAGAGAGAGAAAGAAAAAAGTTAACTGCAAATAGACTCAGACAGGTCCTTGGGAGAAAAAGGCTTTTCTCCCCAGGCCTGTCACTGCCCACCAGGACCATCAAATGGGACAAGATGAAGAGTGGAAGAGTGACACCGATGAGCCTGGCCCTCCACTGCAGCAACAACAAAGTTGAATGGGGACAGAGAGATGGTTTATCGGCTAAGAGCACTTGCTGCTCCTGCAGAGAGCTAGGGTTTGGATCCCAGCACCTACATGGCAGCTCACAAGCACCTGTAACTCCCATTCCAGGAGATCCAACACCTTCTTTTGACCTCTAAAGGCTCCTGTATATGTGCAGTGCACACAGATACACTTAGGCATAGTCATACACATAATAAAAACAAATCTTTATTAAAAGTTTCAAAGGTAACATTTTAAACTAATAGGAAAAAGCTTGCAGAATATGGAATATGAAGAGAACTTTTTGCATAGCAGTACAATGTACATTTTAAGTTAAGTGTAATTACAGAACTTAAAATTTAGCCAGGCACATACCTTTAATTGAGAGTTCCAGGCCAAACAGGGCTACATAGTAAGACCCTGTCTCCAAACAAAAAAACAAAGCAAACAACAAAAAAACCTTAGAAGTTTATAAAGTAACCCCCTCTAGTAAGCTCAGATCAATGTATTGAGGAAAGTCTTTATCTAAAGGCAGTGAGTGCGGCTGTCCAGTGGAGTCAGAGCGGACAGCAGTTTCCTNAGCCNTGCATCCCACTGGCACTCACTCCCACCCCAAGTGCCCTGAATGGGCAGCCCATTCTCTAGCTCTTATATTGTATTTTTTATGTTTGGCTCTGTTGAAGTGAATAGATCCTTGCCACTGTGTCACCACCTGTACAGCCAGTCCCAGAATATGCTAAGGACTAACAGCCTAGGACTAAGAGTCACTGTCCCACAGCCTCAGTGCATAGTGGCTCTACCATACAGCTGTACATGCTTGCACTTCACATGCCATGAGGAAATTACCTAACACAGTTTTTAGACCATCTATCTGTCATTAAAGGACACACCATGGCTGTAATCCAAAGTTTCAGGAAAGACAGAATGGCACACACAGATATCTAGCACAGGACTCANGGTACAGAGATTTTTCAAAACCTGGTCTTCATTCCCCCTCCTCCCAGAATGGCTTTGGTGAAGCTGTGGTCAGTCAGGGGGAAACTACAGGGGAAGGCACAGCTCCTATGCCAGGACACAAAGGCCAGCTGTACCTCCAGCCCACNTGGAGGACCAGAACATCACGTCAGACCCTGAACTCTGCCTGGAATGCCCCTTTCTCAGCCGCACAGATCTATCACTGGAGAAGATAAGGGGGGGCACCTCCTGTGTTTTGCGTGGCTGCACCCCTCCGCAAGGACCCCAGTCTACCCATGCTCCCTTTCCTGACCAGACACTTACACTTTCAAGACTCTCATCTCACCCCAGACTTCTAAATACCACACCCATTCCTCCTGCCCATTTGCTCTCTTCCCGGCTCCAGCAAGGAACACACAATGTCTAACCACGTACAACCTCCAAAAAAGGTTTTGACAAAAATGGGAGATCAAAGCCAGACCTAAAGAAAGCCAATCCTACTTTTACACAGTGAAATGGGGGGGGGGCAGTATTAGCACTTCTTCAGCTGGTCTTCAAATGCTCAGGAGAAAAAGAGGAGCTTGTGGGAGGGGCAGAACAAAGCCCCAGATCCACCTGAACGGGAACTCAGTGTGAAATCGATGGACCTTCAGAGGACCTGCCCATGAACTACTTAGCGCTTAGGAAGCAGTTTGCCAGTCGCTCACTGCTCCTGTGGGCTGGCCACTGGGTCTACCAAGATGCCCCCAAATAAATCTCTTGGGAGGGGCAGTGGTTGTGGGAAGGTGCAGCCAGCACAGCTCACTCAACTGCTCACACTCTGGAACCATCTCCAGTCATCACATCCTACCTTGCTGGGAGATCCCCTGCTGTCCATCCTTGACCCAACCACAGGGACAGACACGTGAAGTCAGACATAAGTGTTTCCCTAAATTGACCTCCCAGGCTGCTGTGGGCCATGGCTAACGTGCTTGGTAATCTACTCATGGACCCTGAAAAGCTCAGTGGTTTTACAACCATCTTGTGAAGCGTTTGTTAAGATGCACACACTTCCCTGCATCGCCCCATATCCAGCTGGGCATGTAGATACTGCCTAGTGGAGGTGGCACTTCTGGGGGTGAACAATGTACACACCATTCCACAGACTGTGACTCTCATGCCATGTGCCATGCTAGCTCTCAAGGATAGAGACACTCAAATCCCAAACTCGTTCCANCCACACCATTTACTGTGCACATTGACATGACTTTTCNACTATCTGTTAACATGACTTTACTGTTCCAGGAAACACAAGCAGGCCCAGAAAGAGAAAAGTTGCAAGTAACTAGGTTACGGGAACTTCTTGAAGAAACCCCAACTATTTAAACAAACAATGTGATTTTCCAATAAACAGTGAACAACTGTTTATTCTCCACAACTCATGTTTTAGAACTCTTCCCTGCTATGGTCACGTGCCTGTGTTCTGGTCTGGTCTGGTGGATGTGTCAGTCACGGCAGTCTCTGGGAACATTCCTCAGTTGCCAGCTGGTAGTGAGCTGCTCACCGTCTGCTTAGGTCCTCCATCCTCTCTGCTGCAGCTGAAGGAGAACATGGAAGTCATGCCCATAGCTTGGCAGGGAGGTAAACTACTAGAAGTCCGAGCTATGGATTTTTTGTGGGTAAGAGCCACTGTGCCAGGCCAGGGAGAAGCAATCTTTAATTACTGCATAAGCCTCTGCTACGTGGGGGTTTCATGACACCAGCACAAGAAAGAGGTAATGCTGCCCTCCAGATCTCACCATTCAGTTAATCCCTCTTCAAGCCTTGTCCTGCACCTCCACACACTGTCTCTGATAGCAGAATGTTTCAAAAGACCTCTACATACATGCATGGTATGTACGTGCCCCACACAGAAATAAAAAATGTAAACAGAAAAAGGCAAGCCACACACAAAGAAAATATTTACAACACATATATTTGAGAGATGTACATCCAGAAAAACAATTAGTATTGGCAATTAGTATTAAGAAAAATCCATCAAGTTCTATCAGGACACCAGGGACATTCTGCACAGACATATGAAAGGTGCTCCTGAAAGTTGGATGAGCCACAGTAGAGCCTGAGCAAAGTGGCCCTGGAGGAAAGGACAAAGCTAGAGGTGTTACAATACCTGACTCCAAGACATACCATGAAACTACAGAAGTCAAAATNGACACATCGACCAATGGACAGAACACAGCCCAGAAATAAATCCTTATGTTTACAGCACCAAGAACACACATTACAAAAGAATAGTCAGCCTAGACATCCATCAAGAGATGAATGGAAAAATGTAGGACATACACACGAGAGTNTGTTCAGCTCTAAGAATGAACAGAATTATGTCATCTACAAGGAAAATGGCTAGAACTGGAGACTGTCATTGTAAGCAAAATAAGCCCAGCTCAGGTGTTGCATGTTTTCTCACATATGCAGAATCTAGATGATTTTCTTTGTCCTACCACTACAAAAACTTCATGAAGCTGTTTCCAAACTGAAATATGGCATTCAGGGTAACCTGAATTAGCATTCCCAGACTAGTCATGAATTTTTAGCTTCAGAATAAACTATATTATTCTCTGAGGTGAGAGCTATGTTTTTACATGATCAAAAAATAAATCCCTAAGGAGTGTGTCTCTGTTTTGTTAAACATCAAATGACTTGTGTGTGTGTGTGTGTGTGTGTGTGTGTGTGTGTGTGTGTGTGTG
>LZPO01007944.1:860573-882755 GCA_001675575.1 Neotoma lepida
GGCAAAGCAGCAGGGAGCAATGAAGACACTGGAAATGGGCCATTGGCCTGGAGGGAAAACCTAAGGACTGCCTGGAATAGGTTCCATCCCTTCAGAGGAACTAGGGAAACTAGGCTAAGAAGAGCCAATGAGGCACGGGGTGAGCATGCTTAGGAAAGAAACACAGCCAGATGCTATCACAGAGCTGTATTAACTGAACCCCTGGGAGCCCTGCCACAATGAGGGCAGCAAAAAGCTATGCTCGGTTTTCATTTTGTTGATTTTATGCGTTTATGATATGTGTGTGTTTGTGTGTGTGAGTGTGAGTGTAGGTGGGTGTATGCCATTGGACATGTGTGGTCAGTGGACAACCTCTGACATCAATTATCACCTTCCACTTGGCTTGAGAGTCTTTGTTCTTCTGCTGGGTACCCTAGNCTAGGTGACCTGAGAGCCTCTAGGACTCCCCTGCCTTTCTCTCCCATCTCACCTAGAAGTNCTGGAACTACAGACATGCACTACCACACCTGGATTTATCTGAGTTCTTGGGATTAGAACTCAGGTCCTCTGCTGAATTTTCAAATCACTCTGCAGACCCTGGGGCTCCAGGCTCATGACTGTCCTTTGTCTCTGGGCAGTTCCTGCTGCCAAATGTACAGTGGCCACTGATGGTTCCTATGTCCAGTNGGCTCACACATCCAGCCTCAAGAGGGGCCTGCTCCAGTGGTCCAGTTCCTCACTGGGCTAGGGTGGAGGAACCTAAGTGCCTTCAGAGCCCTGGCTGAAATTCCCAATGGTTCACCTTCCACACCTGGACAGAGCTCGACCTCTGGGTAGGTCAGCCTTCCAGGGCCTGCNGATGGTCTATGCAGACACAAGAAGGCTTTTCCAAGTTCCAGTCCAGGCCCTCAGAGCATGGAAGGAGGAGAGAGGGCCAATACAATGAGCAGGGGGCCTGCCCTAGAGCGCTGATAGAATGTAGGCAATATCTAGTAGAGGCAGCAAGCAGGCTAGGTAAATGATCAAATGCAGTCTAGAAATCTCTTCAAGACTGGAAAGCAATGTTAAGGGAAACATGGTGTGCAACTGAAGNATGCAGAGACACACAACATGTCCTTGTTGCAAAGGTGGAGGTGCTGTGTCTCATCTCCAAGGCCAGAGCCATCCGCAGGCCGTGCACAATCACACTACAATTTCCCACTGTGTGTCTCCCAAGCCTTTATCTTTGTCGTGAACTTCTGACCTATGAAATCTTACAAGTTGTTCCCCTCCAAGTTTCCCAACAGAGCTAAATTCTCTCACACCACCAAAGAACCCAAGTTCTAGTTACCCAGAAGTCCTTCCTATCCTTTATTTGTTATCTGTTTGTAGTACCAGGGATGGGACCCGTGACCCATGGAGGGCACATGCTCTGGCCCTGGTCCCAAGTCTTTTTAGTTGCTGTTTTCAGCTATGAATATAAGCAACTCTTACAACTACTTGGTCAGACCCAACAGGATAACAATAAAAATATGTAAGTACACATGAGTACATGTGTTTTTAGAAATATTTTATCAGTACTAAGGAGTGAACCCAGGGCCTCAGACATGCTATGCAAGCCTGAGCCATATCCCTAGCCCTTTATAAGACATTTTGAAAACATGCCAGACATGGGGGGCACACACCTTTAATCCTTGCACTAGAGAGGCAGANGCAGGCAGGTGTCTGAGTTCAAGGCCAGCCAGTGACATAGTGACACCCAAAAACAAAAGCAAGCAAACAGACTTCCTTTTTCTCCAATATTTAAGTGAAGAGGAAACATGAGCTGGATTGTGTGTTATACATTTGTACTGAAAAGACAGGAGACTGAGGCTAGCCTGGGCAATAGAGCAAGACCTTATCTCAAAACAAATACTGCTCATGGGCTTAAGTAAGAAAATATATAAAATTGTCTGTTTTTCTTATCCTTTAAAAGTAATGTTTTAAAAAGTAACGTTCAGCTTTTACTGTGANATCTCTGTTAACGTCAGCCTCAAAGTCAACTGTGACTTAATCTCAATAGATAGCTCACCTTCTCTACACATAAATCCTATTTCCCAAGAAGAACACAGTAGGAACACAGTTTTAGGGAGCAACAGGCCATGGGGAACAAGCCCAACAGCTGCCTGTCATCTTTCCAGTTGCAGCTCTATCTCAGCTTTGTCCCTCTCTAGATGGATAATGGGAGAACATACAGGGACACATGATTCTGCTCTTTTCCTGAAGAGCTAAGTGGGAAAATGACAATCACTCACTTGGTGAATTCTGAGGTCATTAATGGTCTATTGGGACCCGGCCATCATTAAATAGACAAATCTGGTCATCAGACTCAGATAAACTTCAGAAGTATCACACTAAGTGAAGAAAACATAACACACACGGTCCCATATCATAGTATTCCTTTCACAGGTAAGGCCCCAAATGGGCAATCTACAGAGACAGACAGTAGATGAGTTGCCAGGTAGTGGGGCAGTGAGAGTGGGAGTGACTATGTGTGTCCCTTTTTGGGGCAGGGCAAGTGTTCTGGAACTGCTTGTGTTAGTTACAGAATCTTTCACATGCACTAAAGGCCACTGAACTGTACCCTGTGAACGAGTAAGCTATGAGACTCAGATCTGAGTCTTAAGAAATNAATTAACCCAATACCTGAACTTCCTTCCACACCTGTAATAGCACCCAGCAATCCCTTGCGGCTGTTCTTAGATCTGATTTAGACTGGGAGCCTCTCCTGATATTGGTCTCCAGGTGGTCACTTGCAAAGGNTCAGAGTTCACAATGATGAAACCTGTTTGGCAGTCTTGAACTAAACACTGTCCAGTGGCCCTCAAACAAACCACTGCAGACAAGGAAAGCATTACAAACCCAAGGTAGACGCCCAGGCCACAAGAGCAACCNTCCAAGGGGAAAAGTTGGATGTCCAGCCCCATGCTTTATTGCGACAATACCAAACNACAATGGAGGACTTAAAGCACCCCTCAGCATCCCTTCCTTCTTGTTCTGAAATTGACTCATTCTTTAATTTTTCAGCGAAAACCGAGGATTCTTAAGGAGTACAGCATGACATTGTGACATATGTGACACAGCGAGAGGATTCTGGCAGTCAGGCTATTTCTCTTTTGCTCCTGACTGGAGGTACCTTCAAGGTCTGCAGTCTACAGCCTGGGTGATTAGGGTCCTTACGCCAGCTTCCATCCATTAGCTGTCTCCACTTCAGAGAACAGGCAACCCTGTTGTCACTCAAAGCTGGCCCATTCTGGCCCGTCATCACTCTTGACTCCCGTCACACTTCCACACCATGATGTCTAGTGGGGATTCAGACAATCAAAAGGCTGAAGTAGGCNAGGCTCAACCCCAAACCTTTCAGGGTCACCCAACTGTTCTTTGGCCTCTTCCATTCCCACAGAAGACTCAGCATTCTCCGCAGGAGTCTTTTCTGGATGACTCTCTCTTGCACAATTGACAATGGATAGATGTTTTCATTAATTATACCACAGGCTGAATGGCACCAGTTACCACATACTGGTATTCTGAAGTGGCCCTGTTTCCCCAGTAGGAGAGTTCTGAAGAAAACAGTTCTGAATAGGCTGCAATGACAGCTTTCAGAATAAACTCCAGCCATTCATTCTTATACTTTTACTCTGGAAATAGACAACGAAACCCCATCCTAGCAAATGGCAATTAACTTGACATATAGAAAACGAAACAACACTGTTGGCATTGCGTCTTTTGGTAATCCACAGACTGACTTGGAAGGTGGAGCCCAGTAAACAACACTCACCGGTTCACTCATTATTTTAACAACTGTGATGAGATAACTCTGCAAGTTACAGCTACTGTCCCCTGAGTATCTGCTAAACAGCAGACATTGCTGTATGCCTTACTTTTATGTCCCTTGACAATCCTCAAGGAACTATCATTTTTCTGCTAAAGATGAGAAGTTGGGGATCCTGAGAAGACAAAAATGGCCCAAGGTCACACAGCTAAATCAGCAGAGCAGAGATTCACAAACAGATACCCCCACTTCACTTCTGCTNGCTCCTCTTTTCTACAGAATCATTAATTCAGAGGTCAGCTTATTTTAATTAAATCCATACCACATTGAACGAGGTTTGTGATGTCTCTTCAAAACCCATCATGGATGAATTTTCAAGTAAAGTAAGAAAACACTTGATTTCTAATATAAACACCAACATTTACTTTTTAAAAAACAAAAGCAATATATTCCCCAGAGCTAATGTGGATATTCACAAAGCAAATCTGAGTGGACACTGCAGGGGCTAGCATCTCTTTACATATTGCACCCTCTGATAGGCATTCCACCTGCTAGACATCAGNGGCCTCATGACAAAGCATAGGAGAGCTGAGAGCCCTCAAGATGCCACAATCTCATCCTTCCTCTTAAAGAGGAAGCCTGCTCCAAAGTGGTAGGCCTCTTGTCTCATGTCACACAGCTGGTATGGGCAGCCAACACCCAACTCCAGATGTCCTGACTTCAAGAGCCACCACAGCACAGTCCAGTTAGCAGTTAAGCCTGCTGGTCACATTTTCTTTTCCATAATTTGTTCTGCCTTGCAGCTGAATTATAACTATAAGATCTAAAATTAAGGCTCTCAAGACACCATTTCTAGCTATAGGGGAAACAAAATGTATTGTTAAATAAGGTCAAAGACCAAATAGCACTNTCAACAAATGAACATCTCCGTATGTGTTNGGAAAAGGAAAGCACTCAGGTGAGCCAAGGTCTGTAGTTAAAAAGCTGCTGGCTGAGCAGAGTTCTGGCCACTTCCTTCTGCATTACGTAAACCTTTTCCTTGGGCTCCCTATTGCCCTGCCACTTCCTGTTGCGCAAGGACAAACAATGGGCAGACTGTCGCCAATGTTTCCATTAATTACACCACAGGCCGGGTGGCATTGATTACCGCATACTGGACATTTTGAAATGACCCCATTTCCTTTGTTCAAATACTCTATCCAAGTATCTCAGTAGAGGAACATATTTTACTCATGTCTTTGAGAGAATGAGGAGATACCAGCAGCTGGGGAATCCAAATGGCGTCATCACTCTGTTCCAATCATAATTTTATGGCTTGCCCAGCTTCTCCTTATACTGGCTTCCCTTCTGCATTATGTCTACCTAAGAAAGAAATCTCAAAACCTTAATCAGTCAGTTCCCCAAACAAAACATGTTAAAAATCAGGCAGATCATGTTCCCTAGCCTGGGCTTTAAAAGGTACAAACAGCAGCAAGTAAGAAAAAAAAGTGTGGGAGCAAGATAGATCAGACAGACATGACAGGCAGGAGTTGTGGGCTCAGTGCAAGTCTGAGAGTCTCACACCATGCTACCATTCTCAGCTGAGGCCACAAGTCTGAGACCCTGGGGGTCAGAGANGGAATTGGAGGAGACAGTCAGACAGATGAAGACCCTCAACTATGCAGAACTGTCATTTTAGGGCTCCATGTTCCAATGTCTAAGATGAAAGGAAAGTAGAAGTCTGTATGAGTTAAGTAACACTCTGGTATTTTTACATCTGTGCTGACGTCTATACAGTGGCAAACTGGATTAGCTATTAGCTAAGTGCTCTGTAATCCCTTACTAANGCTCTCACAGTATAAGCACTGCCCTGTGACCCAGAGAGTAAACTTCAGATGTGGTGGAGATAAGTACCTCACTAAACTCCTCTACCATCGGCCTGAAGAATGAACCTGAATGTTCAACATGGGATGGTGACCACTGACTAAGGATTTAGTATGCCACCCTTGCCCACAGCCAGGAGCTTCTCTATAGTAAACTGGTCGGCTGCTCATGAGCTGGGAGCCTGATGAGTCCAGAGGCCTGTATCATTCCCTACTCAGCGTAGATAACTATGCAATGTCACTGTGAAAATTGATCCAGGAAACATTTTCCTGACACTAAGGAAGAACAAGGGCTTCCTTCTGATAAGGGAAACTAGGATGGCCTTATATTAGGCTGGTGGTCTGATGGAGAACAGGTACAGCAGAGAGGTAGGTAGGGTATGGATTATTCTAGCAGCATGGATATAACAGAAGGCACAGAACAGAAGTAGAGGCTGGCCAGCAGCCTGAATTTGGTGGATTTTGGAGACCTCAATTCTGACTGTTAGACATTAGATAGAAGGCAGATGAGTATCTGACTACAGAGAATCCAAGTCTGACACAGGAAAAAGCCATCACGGAAGCCATGTTCTAACTTCTATGGAAAACCATTCTGCACTCCCTCTCTGTGTGCCTCACTGCATTTGAGATAAATAAGTTTTATTCCAGAAATAATATTGTTGTTTTCAGANCTCCTTTAGGGTCCTTTGCTCTGATCTACAGTCTGGCTGTCACCATACCTTCCTACATGGGCAATTCCCAGCAGTCATTTAGTCTGCCCTTAGACAAGTAAGCAGCTCTCCTGACCAGTGTGCAAAGTGGGAACTGTGGAGTCCCACCAAAATGTCAACCAAGCCTTATGGTATTAGAATACAGTCTGTCAGCATGGGCAGAAGCAAATCAACTGCTGCCCCAAGCTTTGGGGGGCCAGCCCCTGAGAAATCCTTTAGGAATCTTTGAGATCTGGAAGATGCTTTCCTAAGGAGTAGTATAGGTCTGTGAATGTCCTCCAGTAACAAAGGAGATTTCAGAACGTGCAGTAGGTGCAACAGTGAAAAGACTGGTAAGGAACAGACTCCTGGGCACTGAATGACATTGGTCAACAAATCTGGTGACTTTCAAGTAGAGACAGTTCCAGGTCTTCTGATGCTCTCTGTATTAGCCAGGAGGTCTAAGGAGGTTTCCTTCCAGGAAGGCCTACCCAGGCCACTCTGTCTNTAACTTGTAGCCCACTGACAGTGCTCCCCTTTACCTTCTTTTGTAATTGTTAACTTTCATCTTTTTATATGCTATCTACTTTACTTTCCTCGCTTTTTCTACCTTCCTTATTGTCTGTTTCTTCACTGGAGTGTAAGATATGGGAAGGATTTTTCCTGTTTGTTTAGTCTTAATTCCTTNACACCTACAACAGAGCCCTGGCCCAGAGCTTGCTAGTTCATTCACCTAGGGGATGGAGAAATGCACATGTATACAGATCCGAGCACAGTCCTGTCTTAGTGTCCTGGTTTGCTTTCTGTTGCTGAGATAAAACACCGACAAAAACCAACTTGGGGAGGAAAGGGTTTATTTAACTTACTTTCCATGTCACAGCCCATCACTGAGTGATGCTAAGGCAGAAATTCAAGCAGGGTAAGGACCTGGAGGCAACTGAAGCAGAAACCACAGAGGAACGCTAATTAGGCCCTTGCTCTCCATGGCTTGCTCAGCCTTTCTCAGGACCACTGCCAGAGGTGGTACCACTCATAGTGGGCTAGGCCCTTCTACATGATCATTAATCAAGGAAATGCCCCCAAAGGCTTGCCCAAAGGACAATCTGGTGGAGGCAAATCCTCAGTTGAGGTTCCCTCTTTCCCGAGTGACTCTAGTTTGTGCCAGTTTGACAAAAAAATAAACATCACACTGGTAAGTAAAAAAAAAATAAAAGAAACTGTACATAGGGAGTCAGAACTCTTAGATGGCTGATGAAGGGGCAGGGGGAAGCGTTCCAAGATGGGAGAGGTAAATAACGCATGTTTAAGATGAAGACTTTGTAAAATATAGAAAAATAAAGACAGGTGAGGGATCATTAAAAATCCCACCACTAACATGCAATGTCATCAATTAGCTGTCATGTGTCCTTTCTGATCTTTAAGAGTACTGAACACAGTTGAAGTCATATTGAATGCATAGTTCCATGTCTTGGTTTTGTTCAGTGATCTTTAAGAACACAGTTCCCCAAACAATGCTGTACCACTCACAGTAGGACTTAAACTCCCTGTGGAGATTACTATGACCTGACATTCTGACTCTCACTCAAGCTCTGCAACATGTATACTGTAGAAGCACAAAGATGATACANATGCTCCAACTACACATCAAAGCTGAGTCTAACCATGAGCACATACCCATTCCCAGGCTCCTGTGGATCTTGCCACATAACTGAGTTCAAGCCAGAGTTATGGGAAACTGGTAGGCTCAGCCCATAAGGCCCTCCCAATCTTTGCCATTCTGTGATGTTCTCCCAGGTAGATGCTGTGGAGATCACAAAGTCACAGATGTAAGGAACCTGGAAACCTGAACTCAACAGAGAGCCACATGGGCTAACAAAAAAGATTTACTCCAACAAGCTATACTCCTGTAACATCTGAAAGATTACATAGGCCAGGTATATTTAGAGCTGCAGCCTAGCCACTATCCCAGCTCTAACACAACTCTGAAAACTGTTATTTTTCCCTGACAGAATGAAAAAGCTTATTAGTTTGTAGGAAGGAGTAACCAAAGACTCTAGGAAGCTGNCCACTGAACTGCACTCACTGTTCCCACAAGCTGGGCATTATTTTAGGCACTGTAGCAGTGAGTCAGCTTCCCATCACTATAAAAATCAAACCAGCTGATAGAACCAGCTTAGATGCTTACACTAGTGTTTAAATTTGTGCCACAGTAACTTGTAAGACAGACAGGGAGCATGGAATTTTCTGGAAATGCTTTGCTTCCCACAACAAGGATGGCATATAGGAGCTTGTGGAAGAGGACAACTACTCACTCTGTGGCCGTGAAGCAAGAGGCTAACACTACACAGGTTGGGGTTTCTTTGAAGGGTTTGGAACCCATGAACAACCTGGGGATCTCCTTTCTGAGTGGCTCTACCACCTCCCAACAGTGTGACTCTGGGGACCAAACCTTTGGGTGACATAGGCCTTTGGGTGACATTCAAGATCTAAACTATTATAGCACCAATGTCCAAATTTGCTAACATTCCTTATTATTTTCAATAAAGACATGTAGGACAGGGAAGATCTTTTCTAAGCCCCAGTTCCATTTCTATAAACTAAGTGTCCTTAATACCACCCATCCACTAGTTTATAGGCTGCAGGCATTTTCTGGGGTTCCTTACAGGAGGAGGCTACCCCCAAAGCCTCTAACACTGCCCAGTCTGTGGTGGAAGGAGACAGGGGCTCTAGAGCCTGGCACATGTGGCTAGCACCAGGAGAGCTGACAGAGCCAGCTGTCTAGGGCCACATCTAGGGCAGGCACACTGGCAGTAAGTAGGGCTGCTCACACATGCTCAGAAGTCAGTGCCCAGGATGTAAAGGGAGTTAAATCTCAGAGCAGGAGCAGTCAAATAACCAGGCTGTGCTCATGCCTAGCCAAAAAACACAAGCCTACATTTCCAACAGGCAAGTAATAAATTCAACTCGGCCCTCTTCCAGGATTTCTGTGTCTTGGCAGGGCAGGGATGGTAGAAAGGAGCATGGGGCCAGGCCTGAGGAAGCACTGCACAGCATGTCTTACCTCCAGAACTGGAGTGAGCCCACTCTCCCATCTACATTTCCTGCTGCCCAAGGGACCGGCTGTATTTCTTACTGCAAAGAAACGTTGCCCAGAGGATAAAGGGGAGGGGGTATAACTACACTGCATAGTCTCAACCTGAAATTTATATCAGAATAATGTGTGAAACAGAAAAAAATATGTGAACTTTCCTGGAAATGCTTTGTCTCAGTATTTCAACAAAAAGAAGCCAGCCATCTAGCACTCTNAACCCATTTTATAATTTCAGGTCAAGAAAGCAGAAATGGATGCCAGAACATGTTCAAAGCAGGGACAGGAATCAGCTGATGTTTTTGAAGGAGATTCAATGTACAGTGGCAGAGAGAGTTGCCTGGCCAGTAGTTGATGCTACTCAGACTGTGAACTGAAGGCACAGAGGGCGAATAATAATAATAATAATGCCAGCTTAGACGAGGGTTCTCTGTACTATGGGAACCACTCTTACTTGTGATCAGTCTTTACCCTGCAAGGACACATAATACAGGCAGTCAGCTCACATTGCAAATGGCCACAGCCAGGTCTACATTACAGAAGGAAACCCCTTCAGGCTCCCATTAACCGCACCCCCCCCCACACACACACCATATCCTGGGTGTAGACTCAGAAATGGCAGCTCCTACATATTTCTTTCACAACAGTTGAGTGTCCACTGTGTAGGGAAAAAAAAAGTAACTAAAAATGAAATGAAGGATTCTAAACAAGGAAAATATAAGTATGCATTTCCCTTATATGAAATGTTTATACTCAAAGTACTTCAGATTTTGGAGGGCTTTTTGGGATTTTGTAATATTTGCATAGACTTTATCATTTACACACCCTTGAACCAGCAATCTCAAATTGTAAATGCTCCCAAATCTAATACTGTTTGCTTCTGAGGTCAATGCTCAAAAAGTTACATATTTTAGAGTATCTTTGATTTAGACAGTGGACTGGGNATGTTTACCTCATAGGAGAAAGAGTGGAAAGGAGTAGTAGCAATCAGAAGAGCCATCAATCAGTAAAGTGCCATGCAAACATGAGGCCCTGAGTCTGACCCCTAACCCACATTTTTAAAAAGCTGGGAGTGGTGATGTATGCTTGTAATTGCAGCATTAGAGAGATCCCTGGGGTTTGCTAGCCAACCAGCCTAGCCTAATCAGTGAGATCCAGACCCTGTCTCAAGAAAACAAGATAAACACCTGAGGTTGACTTCCAGCTTCTGTACACATGCACACATACATGTATACACATATACACCAATTCATCTTCTAATATTATTTTAGTCATTAAGTAATAGAAAAGTCTTGGGCAAGTCCCAAGTAAACTTGAAGGACTGAGGTTTCCTGATCTNTGCATTGAGTTAGAAACTTCAGGGTCTGTTTCCAATCTATATAATCATGTGGCTTGAGCAGGATTGCAACTCTTTCTTCACCAAAACTCCTTCCAATGCTTCCTAGGCTAATAGGATATATTAATGCCAATGCACCTAAGAATTAAAAACACAGGCATTACCAGAATCAGACGAGAGTTTATACTTAAGGTCTTTAAACAAGAACATAATAGCAGATTAACTGCAACAAAATATGCCTAGTTGCTTTATCCTAAGTAAGAAGCTATGAAAATGTGTNTAGGGACAACAGCTAAAGTAGAAATGTGACCAGATCATGACCCAGATCAGTGTGACAGGAGAAGCTCCATTGTCTCAGCTGCATCTTCTGACACTTGCCTCCTCCCTAGTTCCTCATTGTTGCTAAAAATGCCTTCCCTGGGAGAGACAGAAACACTGTAAACAGCATCTACCCCTCCTCCTACAGTCCTAAGGACAAATCTGGCTATGATTCCACCAAAGTTCACCCAACGAGCTTATTAAGCTTCCTTAAAGAGCATGGGTGAGGCGTTCTAGGCAGGACCAAAGACCATCTTTAAGCAGCTACACTCGACGGTCTACATCCAGCATGGACAATGGCTTCCCCCATGGTTGCATAGATGCAACCCACTCTCCTCATCATTCCCCACCTCTATTCTTTAGCCNTACCCTCAAGACCATGAGCAATTAATGCAGAATTGCATGCACCTGGTTGAGAGTAGTGGCTGGATACTCAGGTGAGGATCCCATGACCCTCTCCACTCCCTCCTTTTATGAGGGAAGGGAAATACAGTCAACAGGCACAGCTGTGATGGTCTTTTGCAGCAGGGCCAGCAGAGTACCCAAAGATGTGGCAGCTTTGGCTAGAAGGAATAGTCTTGTTCAACCCCATCCCCAAAGGAAAACACACTAGCTGGCAAGCAATCTGCTTCTCTTTTGCCTTTCANTAAACCTGAATTTCAAAAATAGATGTAGCCTTAAATGTTGTCTGTCACCTTCAATCTTTAACAGAAACGACAAGATACCAAGAAAAACTCCAAAAGTGATCAGAAGGGATGTGTCCACTGCTTAGAAGCCAGGGACCACTATTTTACCACCATCTATTTCCACATCTCCAGGAGATCCAAGCTTCCTAGGGAGTGAGCCAGTTTGCTATTCACAAGCATTACTAGAATCAGACCAAACAGATAANTTAAGTACAAAAATTCCAAAAATCACATATTTCTGCCATGAAAGAAGTCACTCAGGGTTTGTGGAAAACCACATTTCACAGAAAACATCTGCCTTGTCTCTATCCAGGTCTTTATCACATGGGTTGTTGAGGGCAGGGTTCTATATGGGCCAGTACTTAGACTGCTACTAGAATCAAGAAACTTCACATGAGCCAATTCATGGCAAGTCAGGCCTTTCTCTTTCTGTCACCACACGTACTGAAGACAATGACACTACAGGACTGACCATACAGCAGGTCCTGTTCTAGGCATGGTACCTAGGGTAACTCATTTAACCCTCCTCAAAGCTGTCTGAGGCAGATACTGTTCTTATATCTCTGAACAGACCAGGAGNCTGAGGCTTTTAAGGATTGAGTAAACCAGTCTAAAGCAGTCTGAGGCTACACAACTGGTTAGAGACAGTGTGAGGATCAGAACCTTGCTGTGTGGCTCTTGTGTTCACAGAACCATTATGTGAAATGGCTCACAAACACAAACACCAGAGTTCTGACATGGCAAATCTCAAAAAGAGAATTGACAGCTGTAATTCTATCAAATGCATCTCATGTAGAGTTTCTCTCTCCATATTCTCTTCCTCCACCCCTCTTTTTCTCACACACACACACACACACACACACACACACACACGCAGTTAAAAACATAAAAATTCCCTTCAATATTTATTTACTTATATTTTAATTTCAGTCACTATCTTATTTTATGATTATGGATAAGCTGCTTTAACTGACTTCAATTTATGTATCAAAATAATGACAGACTAGACCAGGGGATCTCCGAGGTCCTCTCAATGCCAATATGCTGTGGTCCTTATGCAGAAATATGACTGTTTTATCAAAGCTCAAATCTGTGTCTTCACTGTCCCTGAAGTCCAAAGCTAATTGTCCTCTAAGACTGTCAAGCTGTCTCCCACCTGTTCATACTCATATCACAAGACCTTAGCCCCAATTTCACTTAGCTCCAATTGCTCCAGGATATCCTGATCTCTCTCACAGACATTATACATTGCAACTGAATGCTCCCCAATGANAGCACTCTACTGATAGTGCTTCATTGATAGTGATGGAGCTTTTATATTTTTGTCCTGTGTATTTTCATTTCCTCATCCAGACTAACCTTTCAGAGAATAGGGACTAGGTCACATGTCCCTATAATCCCCAAGGGACCTCCCTCTAAGTGGGTATGCCATAGTTGCTCAGCAATATTGGTTGAATGATGGGTAGGGGGTCACCTTACAGCGAATAAGTAAACCAATGGTCAAGGTCTACTGTAAGGCTGTTGTTGTGGAACATTTGTTTAACTATGCAAAGATGTACTGCATTTGTTTAACTATGTAAAGATGTGTCACATTTGTTTTATTATGTAAAGATGTGTTGCTGTTTTACCTTACCTGCCTGAGGCATCTGACTGGTATAATAAATGGCCAATAGCAAGGGAGGAGGTATAGGCAGAACTTCTGGACAGGGAGAGTAAGTAGGAGGATGAATTTAGGCTTGAAAGAGAAAGAAAAAGAGATGACAGGGAGATGACGGGGGCCAGACACACAGACATGGAGGAAGCAGGAAAGTAGGACATACAGAATGAAAGAAAGGTAAAAAGCCCCAAGGCAAAATGTAGATGAAGAGAAACAGGTTAAATTAAAAGAGCTAGTGGGACAAGCCTAAGCTAAAGNAGAGCATTCATAATTAATAAGAAGTCTCCGTGTCTTTATTTGGGAGCTGGTTGGTGGCCCAAAGAAAATGCCAACTATAAATTGTGTTTTAATTTTGGCACAGTGGCTGTGCCTTCATCTACTGCTATCTCAGCCAGCAATTGCAGCTATAGTTACTGGCCTGCTTCCCTGGCCTGGTGGGAATTCAGCTCCTGCAGGCACCGGCCCTGTCACTGCTGCTAAAAGGAGCTTTAACTAAATCTCTATCATTTTAATTATGAATAAGACTTGAGATTCAAAGGCTGGGGTGAAAACCTGTGAGCCCAGAGAGACTGAGTAGCAACTAGCTAAACCTCTCTCCTTNCTGGCAACCATGGGAAACCTGTGCTTCTGCTTTGCCAAACTAGAAAAAGCTACGTCACTCCAAACCCCACTCTACTACTTCCTGTGTCTATCTCTCCCGGATGCCCTCTGAGGTTCTATGATTACTTTGTCAACTAGTTGCTAACACAGCCTCCTGACCCAAGGTTAATTTAATTAATGCAAATACAAACTCAGGGTTCACAGTGTGATTGAATATCCCCCACAGGCTGTGGAGGCAGCCATCTCCATTCATGTTCTCCCCCTTTACATGTATGTGTTTGTAAACATAAATTTATCATTCAAGAGCACCACCCAATTTTCATATCAAAGGCTTATCTAAATTTGATATTGTTTTATGTGAATCAAAAATGGTTACAGCTAGGTTTCCTTTTGATGTGAACAAAGTGATCACGGGTGTGTGTGTGTGTGTGTGTGTGTGTGTGTGTGTGTGTGTAGTTTTATGGATGTCTGCTTAACCTACCACTGCATATTCTTGGGAATTACTAAGTCTCTACTTTTCAACACATACAGCATTATGTCACTTCTTCACACTTCCAACCAAATCTTTAGGAAGCATCTGGGGTAAGAGCAGAGAGTCTGTGCTTGCTCAAAACTACATGTTCCGCCTTATTCATCTGGAAGTGACTAATCCCAACCCTTAGGTCTGCAGTGAGCACAGATGGATGCATATTTCAGGGGTTTGCTAACACTCACCCGCTGAAACACGAGGACATATGACATCATCAGTGAAATCCTGAAACTGTCACTCCTTCTGCCCTAAGAGCTGCTGAGTTACTGCTCAGCACTGTGAGAATTGTTCCTTGTTTTGTAATAATCCTGAATGCCTAGAGATTGACTATCCCATCTCTGAAACACTTGGAGCCAGAAGTGTTTCAGGAAGTTTAATTGCTGTTTAATTGGGGAATAGCTACATAAACTTAATGAGATATCCTGTGGATGGGATCTAATTCTAAAAATGAAATTTATTTATACTTCATATGTATCTTACACACATAGTTTGAAGATGATTATATATGGTATTTTTAGCATGCCTGTACAGTGTTTGTTTGCTTGTTTATAGTGCTGGAATAGAACTTAGAGCCTTGATCATACTAGGCAAGAGCTCTTCCATTGAGCTACACCCTCATCCCTCTGCCTGTGTATTGAATGTGATCATCACATTAATTCAGATACAGAATTTTACACTTGTGGGAACCTTTCAGATTTTGGAGCATTTCAGATTATGGATTTTGCACTGGAGGTGCTCACTATATCGTGACTACTCAAACTGAATCTCAAAGTTCCTCAAATAGAATTTTAAACTCAGTTTAATGTGTTTATGTGAGTGCTCCAAAACACTGGTTCTCAACCCTGGCTCCATATGAAAATCATGTAGAGTAGTTGCATAAATATTGGCACCTAGCTTCCCCTTCCCTCTGGTCAATGCCCTTAAAAGATTTTGGTCTAACTAACTTAGAATGAGATTGGGCATCAGCATTTTCCANTCAGAAAATAGTTGGTTACCCCTATTAACATTCATGTCACTATTGTACCAATAGGTATATCATACTATAGCTCACAGGNCTCACAGCTAGGTAAGACTTGGTGGCTGACCCCCACTCTCATTCCCCAACAGCCTATTTAGCACCTTCTGGCACTTCAAAAGCCAGTTAGAAAGAAAGAAACTTCTAGATCAGTCCCAGCAGACAGTTAAGTGACTATGGAGTTCTTGGCTCTAAATAGGCATAGGTATCATTCCTGCTCCCCCAAGACTCATGGAAAAAGAGGTGGCAGAAAGATTCTAAGAGCCAGAGGTTGAGCAAAACTGCTGTAAAACAGGGCCCTTGCATTCATGAACTCACATCAGCTATGGTTACCTAAACAAGAACAAGCTGGTCAACATTCCAGCATGGAATGGGGGAGAGTCCCATTAAGCCCACATCTAGCTGAGGAGATATTGGCAGTTGACGGCTCCTGGAAGAGGATAAAGCACTTTTCTTCAGGAGTGTAGCCTCTGGTAGGGGTTGCTCATGCTCCAGCAGATGCCCTACACCCATGCATACATGGGTAGCACTAACTGTGACTCAGTGGGTCATTAAAAGAAAAAGAAGACATGAAGTTAGAAGGGATGTGTTGCTGAGGGCATTGAGAGAAGTTAGGGGGAAATGGGATGGGTATGATCCAAAATACATTGTATACATCTCTGAAATTAAAGAATAAATAAAAATACTACTGAAAATGCATTAAGACAAGAAAATGGAAGGAAACTACTTGAAGAAGGTCAGCAGAGGCATGAAGAATGGTACCAAACAATGGTAACTGAGAGGTGAATATGATCAAATTATATGGTACACATTTATGAGAATGTCATAATGAAATGGATTATTTTGTATAGTAAATATATGCTAGTAAGAAGCTTTACTTTTATGGGATGTTAACAGATGTTACTTGAGACAAGTGTTTTGAGGTGAAATTAGTTTGGAATGTACTGGTTATCTTTACTGTGAGACTCCTAAGAACTTTAAATAGTATGCAGAACTTTAAATGTCTGTGATGTGAGTTTCCAAGGTGTGGTGATGAATATGCAAGAAGCTTAACCTACATGGGATGAGTTTTTTAGGACTTGTTTTGGGAAGTAGCCCTTTATACCAGTGGTTCCCACATCCTAGTTAATGAAGGGCAGCACTAGGTATCATTTGGCAAGCTTATTAAAACAGTGATTCATGGGCCACACCCTAGTGAGGGAGGGGAGAACACATCATTCAAATGAACAAATTGAAGTGATACTTATGCATACTCATGTTTGGGAATAAGAGCTATACAGATCATAATATAATATAAAAGTATATAATATTTGAAAGGCCAGGGCTGGGAATATAGTTAAACTGGTAGAGGACTTGCCTAGCATGCCCATGGCCTTAGGTTCCATTCCTNGCTTTGTATAAACTAGGAGTGGTGGTGCACACCTGTGATCCCAGCACTTAGAAAGTGGAAGCAGGAGGACCATAAGTTTAAAGTTATCCTCAGCTATGTATCAACCTGTACTACATGAGACCCTGTCTCAATATATGTATATACATATTTAGGGCTACATCAATGCCAAGCAGCGAGGAAGGTCATATTGAATAGAGACAGATAATAGCATTTGCTATGATTTGGACTGGAAGTCCTCCTCAAAATGTTCCTATTTTGGAGATGTGGTGTCCAGCATATGGATTCAATCACTGGGAGGCAGCTGGATCATGAGGGCTCTGACATAATCAGTGGATTAACTCCTTGTTAGANTGATAGCTTGATGGCATGTACAGGAAGATGGGGGGCCTGGCTGTAGGATGTAGGTCACTGGGGGCATGCCTTTGAAGGATGTTTTATCCNTGGCCCTTGATAGCTGTCACAAACTGAACACCTCTGCTCCACCACATGCTTCCTGCCATGCTACTGTGCCTCACCATGGCCTAGAAACAATGGAACCAAGTGGTCATGTGCTGAAACTAGAATAAATTTATGTCAGGTATTCTGTCACTGTGATGTAAGTCTGACTAACCAAGTCTTTTACACATGAAAGAGAAATGCATATATTCATATCTTTTATGAAAAATAATGCTAAATGTTGAAACCCGCTACTATATCAAATGACTACTTCAGAATCTCCAAGAACAGACTATCTTCATTACAAATTGGAAAGCAATGTGTAGTGACAGGCAACTCATTACCTGTTTGTTTCTTCATGNTCATCTTCTCTGATGGCCCATGCCAGTTGAACAAACCCAGTAGTGCCATCCTCCTAAACAATTTCTCCTAGATAAAGCTCTTGAACTTTCCTTCATATGATACTACCTCACAGNAGGAATTTGAGTTCTTCCTTGATTGAAAATTTTAGAATGCATATTTGCTTATTCCTCAGTGCTCTCAAAACTGTGCCATGTAATCCACCTGGTGAATAAATCATTTCAGTGCTCAAACAAGGAACCTACTACGGTTATTGGTAACTACACATATTTATTCATGTTTTTAAATTTATTTATTTATTGATAGGGTATCATGTATCAAGGCTAGCTTCCAACTTGCTATGTAGCTGTAGCTGAGAAGGATCTTGAACCTCTGATCCTGTCTTAACCTCCTGAGCATTGGGATCACATGTATACATCAACCATATCCATTTACATGGTCTGGGGATGGAACCCAGTGACTCATGCTTGCTAATCAAGCAGTCCCCAACAAATCTGCAGCTNCAGGCTGTACCATGTTCTTTGTAGGCTATTTCACACAAATAATACTGTATCTGTAGTCACAAAACATTTAGGGTTAAAAAGGCATAATCACATATAGCCAATAAGAACCACTGAACTTTTCATGTACTAACATAGTGAAAAGTAAGAGCAAAGAATATGTCAAGGCTCCTACATTCAAAGTAAATCATTATCTACTTTGAAAAATATAGAAATTATATACAAGAAAAAAGCTAAACACAGATATAACTAGAGTAAATTTATGATGGCAAGACTTTCTACATACTAATACAGCTAACAGCCACTGAGCAGTCTTATTACACTCAACCTTGCTACTACTATTAGGTCCATTTCTCATGCTCGGAGAAACTAAACAAGACTGACCAAGTCAGCTGTGAAGTAGGAGTCAAACTCCAGGCTGTTCTCCCCTGAACCCATTCTTCACCAGCATGTCAACTACCGCCATGAGTCTGGGATGGTATCCCGCCACAGAGACATTACCTCTTTGATTCGCTTGACGAGAGCATTCTGATCAAAAGCAACTGCTTCTGCACACTGGTGAAGGTGATCTTGGTACCGCAGGCAGAGCTGTAACACCTGCTGAGAGTCCAGCTTCTCCAGTTTGGCATTTGTTGGGGATGTCTGTCCACTCAAGAGCCCTTCAAAGGCGAGAGGGAAAATGAAATGAGAATTACTGCTGATAAGCTTGTGACTAACGTAGCTGGAGTTCACGGAGGCAGGAAAGAGACTTTAATTTTGCATCTTCTGCTCTTTTATGGAGTGCCAACCACTCGCCAGCTGCTTTTGCCAGATGCTGCCTGTGCATTACTTTCTTAGCCCTATTTTCCACAGGACACAGGACACAGAGAGGCTGAGTAACTTTCTGATCATCACGAAATAAGCAGTGCCTTCCCTCAGATAGTGTTCCCAGCCTTATCACACTACTTCAAAGTATTAGGAAGACATATCTCTTCTTGATTGAAAAGGATGGTGGTGTTGGTTGTTTTCTTACCCTTTGGGGGCCCGCCACCCAGCTCCCAAATAAATCACATATGGAGGCTTATTCTTAATTATGAATGCCCAGCCTTAGCTTGGCTTGTTTCTTGCCAGCTTTTCTTAATTTTAAATTAATCCATCTGTCTTTTGCCTCTGGGCTTTTATCTTTCTCTATTTTTGTATATCTTTCTTTCTTATTCTGTTGTTCGTTGTGTAGCTGGGTGGCTGACCCCTGATGTTCTCCCTCCTTCTCTTGCTCCTAGATCTCTTCTCTCCCAGATTTTTTCTTTTATTAATTCTCTTTGCCTGCCAGCTCTGTCCATCCTTTCTCCTGCCTCGTTATTGGCCGTTCAGCTCTTTATTAGACCATCAGGTGTTTTAGATAGGTAAAGTATCATAGCTCATAGAGTTAAACAAATGCAATATAAACAAAAGTAATATATATCTTAAAATGATATTCCCCAACAGAATGGAAGATGCATTTACTTAATTTTAATTCCTATTGGTTACTAATATGGTTATCTGAGAAACTGAGAAAAATACATAAGGAAATTTTAAGAATTTGATACCAAAATTAGAACAAAAGCCAGACTGCCAGGTAACAGGCCTGAAACACTGNATCTTTTTGTAACATTAGTTTGCTTAGCTGTAGAACATCAGTAAGCACAGGAGACTGTGTTCTCGACACTTTTATACTGAACCACCATGCTTTCCTATAGGGGCATAGGTCAGGGTAAAATTACTACCGTCAACTTCAGAAGAAATCAATTCAGTTACAGAGGCTACTACACTTGGTCAGAAGGCAAAGTCCTGACTAGAACTTAAGTCCATGGACTTTTGTTTGTCAAGGCAACAGTTCTGCAAGTGTGGTATCAAGCAAGCCCCTCCTATATATTCTCAATAATTACTGACATTGTATCTACTGTTATTAACCTATTAAAAGTTAAGACCAATAAAATTCTTTAGTGTTAGATAACTGCATACTTCTTACAAATATTCGAAATAATAGTAACACTTCACAGATTAACATATAACCTATTTTGAGGAAACTATTTCTATTTTCCAAAACAAAAATGTCAGAAGGGTAATACTGGTTTATATTTTCAGAAGTCTTTTATTAGCAAAATCCATGAGAGTCTGTTTAAGGGGTATCAGGGACTTATTAAAATAAGAAATAGGGAAATACATTCACGAATACAGGATATGGTAAACCCAGTTGCAGAGTCCTTGGAAAGCTGGGGACTGATCATATGCTACTTCATGCCCCCTTATCCAGCCTTCACCATCCAAGAGAGACTGCGAACCCCCCTTTCTCTTCCTTTTTAAGAGGTTATGTAGGCAGACAAGAAGAACTGCCTCTATCAGGTTAGGTAGCCCCAGGTCATTGGTGGAGCGAATACCCACTACACTTCCCTTTTTTGTCTAAATAAGAAGGTTCTAAATCTAATACAAAACTATACAATAAGAATGATTATCAAGTATTGCCNAGGAGGTAACATAAACAAAAATNGAACTACAACCAACAAGAACAACATGAAGCAAGAAACACATACTAGATGTCTAGAATATAGGTAAATGGCAAAATACAGAGATTACTCCAATAGCTGTCCCATTCAGAAGAATCTAAATCTAGTACCTGATATGTTCTTAGCTAAGATATGAGTGGAATGTATCTGTAACCATCTAGTCTTCAACCCCATCAAAGACCTGAGAAGGAAAATAATATTATCTGAGTAAACAGGAAGTGCAAGAAATGACAGAGACAGCTGACTGCCTGGACAGTCATCCAATGTTTCTCTGCAACATTGGGGCATACACTTTTGGCTATAGGCCTAGAATATCTGACAGACCATTACCGGAAGCAGGAAATTTTGAAAGACTGTCCTACCCTGTCTTGGCAAGGTTCAGCAGCCACTTTTCCTNGTGTCCTGCTCGTCCAGAATGGACAAAGTGCTTACTCTGTCAGCAGCTGAGACAAGGGCACTTCTATGCCCAACAGGTCATTTTTGCCAAGAAGAAGACAAATTCCACATGGAGTGTCTTCGATGCCCAACATCCTCTCGGGAGTAGATCAGNGCTTCCAGGAGCAATCGTGTCTCAAGTCAACAGAATTCTAAGTTATTAAAACAGTTAAATGCCATATTCTCTAGGTCTATGAAGTGTTTACCTATCCATCTGACATATATATCTNTATATCTAGAAAATCTAACATGACTATAAGTATGACAAGCATGGGTGACTGTTGACCTATACCCACTACAATCTTTTTAGTGTTTTGCTTAATAGAAAATGATGGATCTTNTTATCTCCTCTGCATGTAAGNTGCCATTTCTCCTCACAGAGTCTTGGGAAGCTCTACCATACACTTCAAAGATTGACACTGGTTTGCAAATTATGTCCAAGTATTATCACAAACATAGTTTGACTTCAAAGACTCCCTTATAGGGTCTTGGGGACCCTGTAACATCTGCTCTTCAGGTGGCACATTCTGAGAATCACTCCTTATGCCATTTTGTGCTGTTCTTACACTAGAGCACAAGGAGTGTAAGACATATANGACAATAAGCATGTCCTGGGCCACCCATGCCAAAACTCATCCTTTTCCCTTCTACCATCNGGCCCTTGCTGTTCTNGTACACTGAANCTCAACCCAAAGTTCTTCCCCAGCAGCTTTGCTGTGTCAAGAATCCTCAGGCATGCTACACAGTGCTCACATCTTCATAGGACTCAGCACTTGGGAGGGGGAAGCATGAGGATCAGAAGTTCAAGTTCATCCTCAACTACATAATGAATCCAAGGCCAACCTGTGACACACAAAATCGTGTCAAACAAAATAATGAATTATATGCCAGNGTAGAATTTATGTTTGAATAATTTATTTGTAAGTGGGATTTTTCTTTTTTTACCTTTTATTGTGCAATTTTCAAACTATAGAAAACCAGGAAGTAAAAG
>LZPO01007944.1:886704-909095 GCA_001675575.1 Neotoma lepida
CAGAAACGCTGTTATATGGAACCACAAGATAAATGATTCCGAAGATCAACAAGACCACATAGGAACCTTTGCTCCTTCCCCTAGCAACTCCATGAACACACACAATCTATCCCGTCATCATCGGTCAGAGTCTGACTGATCTACAGCAATAAATGACACATTCAGCAGGTTCATTAGTTAGTTCTCTGACCTCTGGCCCTCAGTTCACTGTGATAATATATCTAAATCTCTAGGAAACCATAAACACAAAGATTCCCACCACAGGGCTGAAAGAATGGGCTTCCTTCCACATTCTAAGTCCCTGAACACATGCAGCAGTACCCTGGTTGTAGAAAATACTTGTGTTAAAAAGATTCAGACTTGCCCCNTACTGTCCCTAAGGCACACAGCTGTGAAAACATGCTTCTTTGTAGAAAATGTGGGTCAATAACATTCATAAGAAACATCACATGATTCTCTGTAACCCTTCTTTCATTTTGTGCTTCAGTTTCTCCAGAAGCAGAAAGGCATCACAAAGAGGACAGGGAGAGCTGGGCCACCAAAGGAGTTATATTCTGATGTCTCCAAGCCAAAGAGAGCAGGTGAGAGTGACAGGGGAAGCAAGCAGAAGCCACACATCTCCAGAAATCACACTCATGCTGCCAGTGTGACAAAGTGACTAAGTAATCTAAAATCACACAGGTATTTTGGACAGGCACATGTGTAAAATTCATGTTGGTTAGGGAAATAGGCTAGCAAACTGATGAAATCCACAGGCTTTAGAATTAAACTTGTGTTTTAATTTCAGCTCTGACTACTCTTTCAGTCTCAGCAACCCTGATTAGCAAATGAGGAAATGCTGACCCAGATATTTATAATTAAGCAATTAGATGAGATCATGTATGTAACATCTTTAAACCAAAAAAAGAAAGAGAAGAAAGGACAAAGTAGTTTCTAATGTTAATGGAAAAGAAGGACTATGTGTACTCAAACCACTTCTTACATATGACTTCTAAAAAAATACTAAAATGAGTAGTGCCCTGGATACTTTGGGACCTGTCTGTCTATTGAGTATAAAAATACATAAAGTTTTCCTATCCTACCCTGTTCATGTACATAATTTTCTCTACAGACAAGATAAAACAAAATATATTGGAAGAAAATAAATAATTTAATAAAAGCAGGCTGGAGAGTTGGCTCAGCAGTTTAGAGCACTGGCTGCTCTTCCAGAGAATTTGGGTTCTATTCTCATCATCCACATGGCAGCTAATAAGCATCAGTAGCTCCAGTCCCAGGGAATGTGCCCTCTTCTGACCACAGACACACATGTAGGCATGCACTCATACAGACACATATGTGTGGGCATACACTCATACATGCANACATGCAGGTATGTACTCTTACAGAAAATAATAAAATTAAATAAATCTAAAATTTTTATGAATTTAAAAGCAAGCCAAACACANGTATGTTTTTATGCTAGTAATAGTAGAAACCAAAACAAAATACATAAAGTAAAAATATTTCTAAAATTATTTTAGGGACTCTTCAGGAGGGTGTGCATTGAACCCAAAGCCTTGTGCATAAACATGTCATCTACCACTAAACTATCCCCTCAGGCCTAAGTGGCCTTTCATTATAAACTAAGACTAAGTGAAGGTTATAGAAAGCCAGATTTAGGTTCATCTGGAGGAGGAGATTCAATTAATCAAAGCTGTCCAATAAGGGAACAGCTGCCTTATATTACAATGAGCTCTCTGGCCACACAAGGCCCACAGCCTACTTCAGGAAGACATTCCAAACCAGACATCTGTGATGGTTAATACTGCAAACTTGACAGGTTTTAGAACCAAACAGGGGTCAAACCTCTGGGCAAGGCTCTAAAGGAGTTTCTCTACTGGGTTAGAATTGAGGTGAAAAGACCTACCCTAAATTCGGGCACCACCATTTCAGGACTGAATAAAAAAGAGAAAGCAAGCTGAAAACAAACATAAATATCTCTCTGTGCTTCCCAGCTGGATACAACAGGCCCAGCTGCTGCCTCNCCTTTCCTGCTGTGGTGAACTGCATCCTCACACTGGGAGCCAGTGTAAGGCAAACCAACACTTCTTTAAGTTGCTTTTGTCAGAGCAATGAAAAAAGTAAATGGCTTGAGGAAAAAGCCATCTCTCAGGGGCTCGGTGACTGAGCGCACTTACTGCTCTTCTAGGGAACCTGAGTGCAGTTCCCAGCACCTATACTGGATGTCTCACAATCTCCTGTAACTCTAGCTATAAGAGATCCTTCTGGTTTCCTCTGGCATCTGCATACAAANGGCATTCACTCACAGAAATACATACATATAAATAAGATAATAAAAGTAATCTTTTTAGAAAGGAAGGGAGGAAGGGAGGGAGGAAGGAATCAAGGAAGGAAAAAAGTAACTAGCATATCACTCAAAGAAACAAAGTCCCTTCTGGCTTTGAGATCCTGTGAACCTTGTATGCTACAAGACAAATAACTTTTCGGTGCTCATAGAAGGGCAGATTTTTGCTCTAGTACTGCCCCTAGTAACAAAAGGATCTCCAAACTGAAGCAAGAGACAGATTTACCACTCAACTCAAACAGGAAAGAAAGTGAATGGATGCCCTGATTCTGAAGCATGTTATTTTCCTCTTTCAGCCGTGTTTTCCTTCCTGTATGCTGTGTTCACAGCCTATTGGATCCAACCCGTCAACATCCCCGATCTCTCCTAAAGAGCTATCCCAGAGAAACATATATGAGGATTTACATGGCCAGATTTCATTTTTAGGCTCCAATGTTATTTGAACGTCCTCAAACAAGACAATGATTAAACTAATATATTTGCCNAAAGGTGGCAAATAATGTTGGTGTTTTCAAATAATATACAAATGATATAGCAAAAGCCAGAATGTAATTTTAATAAAAACTGTGACATAAAATATACATTCAGTACAATTCTAACTGTAAGTAAATGCATGCCCTAGTGTCTGTCCACATGACAAGTNGGAAACACATATCAAAATGTTAATGGTTATTCCTATATGGTAGAATTTTTATATTTTCTTTTTTGTAATTGTTTCCCCATTTCTTTAAAGTAATCATAATCCTTTGTTATCAAAATATGAGCACACAAAGCCATGTAATAGTTACCTTGGATTTGTGACACAGGAAGTAAAATAAATCCTTTTAAAGGAGGAAGGCTGGAATTAGAAAGTCAGGTTTCTCTCAGTCTTGCTTGTGGTGGTTGCTAGGCACACTGCTACCTTTAAATTAATCAGTAAGCATGGAACAGCTGGGCAATATCAGCTTTTATTAAGGACATGGAGCAACAGGAACTCAACATAGGAAGCAAGGGTATAAATGGGCATAACCACTTTGAAGGGTAAATAAAGTGTGGCAAAGTGAAAATGTGTGCACTATGNGACAAATTAATTCTTTACTATTACTGTTTGTTTTTGAGACAGTATTTCATGTACCACAAGTTGGCCTCAAACTTGCTATGTAGCTGAGGCTAGCCTTGAACTCCTGATCTCGTCTCTACCTCCTAATGATTAGGATTATAGGCATGTGCCACCTGGCCTCTAAGAGTCACTTAATCTATCCAAGCTGAAAATCAAAATTAGCCATTACCCCTGAGATGGGAGATTTAAATTTGTTTTTTTTTTTTTTTTTCTTGAAGGGACAAAAGATCTGAAACAAATATGGCAAAATTATTAAAATCTGATAAAACTGAATGAATAGAGAGCATCTGTTACTTTTTCTATATGCCAAGATACTATAAATGAAAGAGAATTTCTAAAAAATCCTATGCTAAGCATTAGTGACCTTTAGTGAGACAATCTCTGTTAAGGACAAGGCTCTCTGTCCACAGCAGGAATTCTTAAACTGTAGGATATAAGAGCCCTCTGCAAAGTTGATGCANGCCATGGTGCTACTTCCCAAAGAGGGTTTGGTACACCTTGCCCTCAGCCCCAGGCAACATTAGGAACTCTCTTTAGTCATGTGGTTGACCAGGTAACTTCTATTTGTGATAAAAGTTAGCAAGCTTAGACAATTAACAAGATGGTGACACACTGGGTGCTCAGAGAAATAGCCTGTGACACAAACAAGACTTTCACAAACAAGAAAGACTGCTAGAGTGACAACTGGCCAAAGCCTTAAAAACCCAGTGCTAAGCATGCAACTGAAGGTCTGTCTGCAGACCCAAATGAATGCTGGGGAAGCAGTCTAAGAAACATTCTTAGGCTCAATTAGGCCTTGGTGAAAAACCAGGGTTATAAGTTGTGGCTGATAACAAAGATTAGGTAGACTTGCTCATATTTCATAAATTCTTCCTTTATTTGTGCACCTTATTTAATAGCATTTNATCTGGCAAATTTGAAGCTAATGTTTGGCTAGTGATGGTGCATAGCTTTTCCAATAATGCATTGCATTATTTTCAGAAAGTCCAGATCAGTGGAAAACTATGACTTTCTGGGTCAAACTTGATGAAATAAATGATTGCTGAGACCTAGAAACCACAATGAAAGCAAAAGACATAGCATACTAAATGGTGGCTTAACATCTGGGAAGACACATGTCTTTTGAAGACACATGTCTAATGCTTGTAAGCTGAAACCTGCAAAGGGACATTAAATACTGTATTCTGACATGCAGGTGAAGATCTGTAAATAGCACCATTATCTCAGAAGGTTTTCTCTTAGAAGCTCCAGATCTGTGGCATTCCAAATTGTTCCAGAGGTACCACTGNCNTAAGCTTGACAACATCACAGGAAATTTCCAGTTTCTTTGTTCCCATCTTTCACTATCTTTCAGTCTCTCGTTGTACAATCCCAATTACTTCATCATGCCTGCTTCTTCCCCATGTCCTGGATCTGTTTCCTCCAACCCCTTGTCTCCACCATGAGCTACTCACCTCCTGCCTCTCAGAAAGAGGAAGCACCCACAGGACTAGACAGCTAGTGCAGATTGGGAAACAGCAGGCTACTTAAGAAGCCATGTGCCTTTTTCTCTCTTTCCTGANAATGTCTTTCCTGCCATCCATTTTTCCAAACTATTTTATCCAGTTTTTGTTTCAAAAATAAAATCCATTCCAAATGAAAGCTATGTTACATTGCAAGTGTGCAATTTCCTAAAACTTTCCAAGATTTTTACATAAACAAACTACAAAGAAAACTGTACTGTTNGGTATGATATCCTGTCTTCAGTCTCCCCTGCCTCTCGAGAAAATCCTAAAGAATGAGGGCCTCTCCTAACTGTCACAGAACTGGGGGCACTACTGGTATTTAGTGAGCAGCTCACCAGCTCTAAAACACAGCACAGTGCACACACAATGGAAACTAGTCCACCCAAGATGCCAGTGACTTCTGCAACCCACTCCTCCATTTTAAGAAAGCCTGAACCATAGACACTTACTTAGATCACTCCAGGTAACTTCACCCTATATTTGGTCAATCTTGATACTGCTGAGTTTCTAGAAATATGGACAATAAGTCACCTGAATCTGGCTGCCCAAATTTCCAATAAATTCACCTATTTATTGGCGGGGGGGCAGAGATGGTGGCACTTCCTCCAGTGTTTGAAAACATCTGCTAAAATGACTATTCTGAGCTCCATATTACACNTCTTAGAGACTTCTTCACTCGTCATTATTGCAGGACTATTTTGAACCAAAAGAGCAACAGGGGCCATTCCTCCTAGACAGTGAGTTAAGACAATTTCACAACCGTCCTCAGGATCAGCACACAGCAACTCTCTGAGCCAGGAGAGGAGCCAGTAAGTACACATCCCCACTTCCTCAGCTTCTGTTCTAAGGCAGACTCTCCTGATAAGAAAAGCATGGCTTTTATACCATAATAATTCTATTCACAACAAGTAAGTCATTCTTACGTTCCTTCTCCAGCTTATTTTCCCCCAGAATTCTTTTCCCTTTGCTTTCAATCTCTCATCCCCACCATGTTGTACTATTTGTATGAAAAAAAAAAAGAAAAGTTGCTTCTGGCCAACTGTGACATCAACTCATTCTTATTCAGTGATGTCCAGCACGAACTTCACTCTCCCAAAACGTTTGCTCAGTTCTGAAGCAACAAAGATGATTAACTTCCTTCTGTTTGCTCTTCCCATGTTCTTGATGTATTCACAGATCTTCTGACACATCTCTATGACCTAAGGCCCTATACGTGCACACAAAGAACTTTCCAGGCAGCCTCGGCATGACAGAACATTGCCCCTGAGTTACTAAAAAAGGGAAACATCACAAGATGACTTGACCCTTTTTAACCCTTGAAAAGATATTTCTGTTTGAGTACTGTAAGAAAGAGCTAATAGATCCTAAACAAAATACAAGCCCCAGACTATTCTAGATCATTTTTGTTACTTAAGGGATGGAAAAAAGAAGATGAAAATAGCAAGGAAGGATGTGTTACACTACTTTCCACTATACACTTTGGCAAGGCACCATTTAAGTGCTTTTGAAAGCCAACAATTTTATTCTATGCATGAAGTAATCTAAAATTCAAAGACCTTACTATAAAATAAGGTTCTAGTGTTTAAATGTGGCCAGAAGTGATGGCATTAGCTAACTGTGTCAGGTTCAGATCCTCCCTTGCAAAGTCCCCTTGGCATCAACCTTGTAGTGCAGGTCCTTCCATATTAGAATCCACAGTGGAAAGGGCAGCATTCTGGGTCCAAGCATCAGAAAGCAGAATCAGCTTCCAGTGCTGGCTGACTCTGTCACATTCCGGGATATGCATGAGGAGCCCAATCCACAGAGCTCTGACAGGACATGACACTGGCATTTCTTTTGGGGGTTCTCAGGGCATGCTAGAGGAGTTAATTTAGAAGGGATTGGGGAGGTGCCATNCTGAGCCCAGTAATCTTTAGGCAGATAGCTTGCTGTTTGTGGGTTCCAGCATTCTCAGAAATACAAATTGGAGTAAACTGAAGAAGGAACAAGAATAGAAAATCTCTCTTCCCCTGTAACTGTGACTATTTAACAAAATCCCAGGATGTGGTATAGCTTTAGAGGTACAGCATTTGACTTGCAGAAGGTCTTGGGGTGGCAACACACACACACACACACACACACACACACACACACACACAAACACGTTTATAGAGAAAAAGAAAATCATAGGTTCTGCACTGCTGTGGCTGCTGAGTTTGTTTTAAGTTAACCTGAAAAGGACAAAGGAAGCAGCTCTGAAGGTTATAATTATAGAAAATTGCTCAGGTGACTTCATCCCACCCACAGGCTCTGATGAGTACTTTATAAGCTAGTATTCTGGAAGGGTACAGCTGCTAAGCAAGGGTTTCATATGCTCCATTTAAAACATTATTTTATCAACACAATTGTTAATGGCTTCTAAACGAGGGTAGCAATTTCCAACAAGAGTGCTATAAATTCCTATTAGTATTCACACTGGGTTTAAAGATGCAGAAGCACAGATGGATTGTTCCCTGGCACGAACACTAAAATAATAGTACAATGATTTCATAACCCCCCCCCACTTCCCAAGAGCCTTGCACATAACAGTACCTGTGTGCTAAGCACATCAGTGCAGAGTGTTTGCCATGACTGGGAGACTGCCACCAGGGCAAAATCAACTCAGAAAACCATCAAGTCTAAAAGATACTTNCTGCTCTTCCTTTCCAAAAGCAATCCCACCTCATCGAGAGTTCATTCATAGCCAGAGAGTGCTTCAAGGTGCTAGGCCGTGCTGTTCAGCCTATGCTACACCACTGAAATTATTCTACTAGCTGGGGTTCAGAGGAGCCAATTTAACAAATTCATCTCCCCTCTCAATTCTGCCATTATTCTGCTTCCCCAATCAGGTATATTTTCTCTTGCTTTTAGTTCTCATCCTCCATCTACCCAGTCTTTCATCTATCTCTTCTTGAGATATTTCAGATTTGCTCCTTCTACTGTNCCTAACTCAGCCAGGACTTTGATCAGTCTATCACTAGAAAACTACAGTGGCTACCTACCTGGGTTGCCCATCTCAGACCATTGCCACACCAATCATCCAAAAAAATAGCTTTTTAAAGAAAAAGACTTATTTTCCTTTTATGTATATGTATATATCTGTGTGAGATTATATGTAACTGTGTGCAAATGCCCGTGGAGGGTAAAACATACATCTGATCCCTTGGAGCTGGAGTTATAGGCAGTTGTAAGTTGCCCAGCAGTAAGGGTGCTGGGACCTGATCTCTGGTCCTCAGGATGGGGCAGTAAGCACTTTTAACCTCTGAGCCATCTCTCCAGCAACTCCACNCCCCCNNNAAAAATACTCCCACATCATTAAACGTGTCAGTGTCCTGCTTCCTGTTGCAACAAACAAGACCATAATATCGGTTGTTAATCTCAAGGCATTGNCCTCCAAATTCCTTTCTTCAGCCTGAAAAGCTTCCAGCAGTCATTAGGACCAGGTACTGTGCCTATTACCACTTTTTAAACTTGAGACCATTAAAAATCTGCACTGAATTGTCATTGTCATTTGTACCACATCCATGTACGACTGGTTATTTTTAATTTAAATGTATAAGTTGACGTATTGATTTTAAATGCTATTGTGGTTTCAGCCTGGCTTTTGAGTCTACTGAGACCATTTTGAGCCTTAGTTCTGGCATCCATCCATGTGAGATAATCTATCCAGTATCATCTACAAATGTGATTCTTACGTCTCTACCTCTTTACTGAAAGTTAATCAACAAATCTCCAGTGAGTGCACAGTATATCCAGGTTCTTCAGGTAGTAGCTAAGCCAACTGGCATGATATTGAGTAAGGTCAAGATCAGAACCCTCCTACATCTTTTGATTTTCTTATGGGCTGTGGTGGTTTGAATAGGTATGGCCTCATAGACTCATGTATTTGAACGCTTTGCTCATAGGGAGTGGCACTATTAGGAGGTGTGGCCTTGTTGGAGGAAGTGTGTCTCTGTGGGGACAGACTTTGAGGTCTCAGAAGCTCAAGTCAGTTGCAACAGGAAACATGACGTCNACACATTCAAAGCTGTGGGATTTGGGGGGCGGTGGTTGCTGGAGAGATGGCTCAGAGGTTAAAAGTGCTTACTGCTCTGTCATGAGGACCAGAGATCAGATCTGCTACCTGCAGATCAAGATGTAGAACTCTNAGCTCCTTCTCCAGCACCATGTCTGCCTGCATGCCACCATGTTTCCCACNATGAAGACAATGGACGAAACCTCTGAAACTATAAGCCAGAGCCAATTAAATGTTTTCCTTTATAAGAGTTGCTGTGGTCTTGGGGTCTCTTCACAGCAACAGAACCCTAACTAAGACATGGGCTTACTTTGAAATGGGTTAGTCTGTAAAAGACAGAAGACTGGAGACACCGGTCTCGGGAAGGGAGCATGCTCTGAAGGCAGAACGAGTTGGGTCTGATCTATAGAAGCTGCAGTGGGTCCCTTTGGAATCATCTCCCCACTTAAATTCCTCTCCTTGNATAAGCTTTGGGCATCTCTCCTGTTCTCCACAATTCATCAAAAACCATGGTTTAATAATTCCATTCACAAAGTCTTTCAATACACTGGACAGGAGGGGTGAGGAGAGGAGGGCAACCAGGGAGGGAGAGTACAGTGGAAAGGAAGAGGCAGAAATCCTCNCTCAACTCCCTATACTTCCCGATTTCTGTCTGGGGTTTTAGTGATTTGTGTCCAATCATTTTCAGTTAATTATCTTTCTTTGTGACAGAAAAGAGGGAAGCAAAGGAGGTGCTACTCTGCTCTGTCACACCTTGGAGTGACCTCANCAAGGCCAAGAAGCTGACTGAGCCCCTCATGGCTGTTTTTGCTCCTTCCTAATCACCCTCCTTGCCCATCACCTCAGAAGTGTCTGCTGATCCCAGCTCTGATATATCCTGACTCTCCTCACTCATATCATAGTTTTCTAGTTGCCTTTGTTACATTTTCTTCTTCTACACTTAGGATACATACTTTAAAATCAGACTTTTAACATGTTCCTTGTACAACCACAGTAGCTATCTCAAATATCTTCCCCTTTTCTCTTTTGTGGTTTACTTAAACATGTCAGAATCTGGAGAAGATTAAAAAGGGGGGGGGATGATGAAGGAGGCAGGTTAAGAACAACTTCCAGAATTCCAGTAAGATGAACAAATAAAATGTAAGTTCTGTCCCTGGGAGTAGTGGTGCACACCTTTGATCCTAGCACTTGGGCGAGAGGCAGGTAGATCTCTGCGAGTTCAAGGCCAGCCTCGTCTACATAGTAAGTTCCAGGATAGCCAGAGCTATACAGTGATACCCTGCTTCAAAAAGAGAGGGGAAAAAAGTAAGTTCTAAGAGAACAGAGATGAGCTAATTTGCTACAGGCACGTCAGCCAGGACACATAGCCCTCATATGTGTACAAATCTCCATCTTAAAGGAATGGTAAGAAGACAGCTTCTAGTCAGAGTGCACAANTAAAGGCTTGCAAGACATAAAGACAAGAGGTGGCTGCTACTTTGCTCTGGAGCTCAAGATAGATGCAAGCAATGGGGGAAAAGGAGATGATCACTTGAGATTTTCAGATCTAGCTAAGGAGCTTGTCCCCAAGTATAGCAGCAACCAAACACTCTAAGGAGTCACATTGTTAGAGCTAAGCTTAATGAAGATTCCAACAAAGATGTGCAAAATTGCAGAGCAGGTATGGGGTTCCATGTCTTTAATCTCAGTATTGGGAGGTTCAGGCAAGATCACTGCAAGTTTGAGGCGAGTGGGCTACACAATGAGTTCAAGTCCAGCCTAGGGTACATAGAAAGACCCTGTTTCAGCCAGTTAGGAGGCAGTTAAGACCCAGCACTTACNAGGCAGAGGTATATGGATCTCTGTGAGTTTGAGGCCAGCCTAGTCTACAGAGTGAGTTCCGGGGCAGCCAAAGATACACAGTGAAATTTTGTCTTGAAAACGAAAAAGAAGAGGAGGAGGAGGAGGAGGAAGAGGAGGAAGAGGAGGAGGAGGAGAAAGAAGAACCCTGTGTTTTAGTTAGGGCTTCTAATACTGTGAAGAGACACCATGACCACAGCAACTCTTATAGAGGAAAACATTTAACTGTGGCAGTTTACAGGTCAGAGGTTTAGTCCATTATCATCATGGCAGGGAGCACGGCAGCATGCAGGAAGACATGGTGCCAGAGAAGGAGCTACTACATGTTGATATGCAGGCTACAGGAAGCAGACTGTCTTAATGGGTGTGGCTTGAGAATATATGAATCTTCAAAGCCCATCTTCACAGTGACACGCATCCTCCAACAAGACCACACCTACTCCAACAAGGCCACACCTCCTAATAGTACCATTCCCTTTGGGAGCCATTTTCTTTCAAACTACCACATCCTGTTTCAAAAACACCAGCCAACCAAATAAGTATCAAAACAACAACAAAATCAACTAATTAGAAGTTGTGGTGAAGCCCAGTGGTGAGTGTATATGCTTAGCATGTGGAAAGTCTTGGGCTGAGTTCATCTGCACAAAAGGGAAAAACTCTATAGATGCATAATAAAAATATATTTATTTGTGAGGGCTGGGGAACTGGCTCAGGGGTAAAGTACTTTCTGCATACATATGAAGACCAGAACCCACGTTAAAAAACAAAAACAGGTTGGGTACAGCAGCACAAGTCTATAACCCCAGCACTGGGGGGAGACAGGAGGATCTCAGGAGCCAAAAGGGCAAGCTTCAGGTTCAGTAAGAGACATTACCTCAAATAAAATAAATAAGGTAGAGGGGTTGGGAGATGGCTTAGTGGATATAAGCATAGGCCCTTGAGTTTGGAACTCATGTTAAAAAACAAACAAATAATCAAAAAAGAGCTGGGCATGAATGTGCCTGTGCCTAGAACCCAGCATTGTGGCGGATGGAGACAGGAGGATCACTATGACTTGCTGGCTGCCAGTCTAGCTCCAGGTTCAATGAGAGACCCAGTCTTAGGGAATAGTGAAGACAGTAATAGAACAGGATACCAGATGTCCTTCCCTGGCCTCTATACACATCTGCACACACACATACACCACACATAAATAAATACAAATTAAAAATAAGATGGAGAAGTGATTGAGGAAAGATCTCCCAATGTTAACCTCTTTTCTCCACACAAAGTTGCATAGGTGAACACACCCACATACACACAAGTGCACATACATATACTACACATGTATGTACATATGTGTGTGTACAAATGCCTGAGCCTAGGAGGGTACTTTGGTTAGAGACAGTTCTCTTTCTGCATACTTTCTAACTGAACTCACAGCATTTGCCTCAACAACCTGTGTTTTATCCCTAAGGTGAAATGACTGAGATTCAATTAAGTGTTACCAAAGTCAAAATAGGAATAAAGCAAGGCCAAAATGAATAAGCTTCAGAAATAGAGCTCCTTGCCAGAACTTACTGCACACTGGAAGAGGACCGACTTCAATCACTGTTAACCAAAGANAGTTATGTTCCTATCTGGGAACTTTTTTCCCATTTCCATATAATGCCCTTACTGTGTGGAGTTGCCTGTGTTGCAGTCTCTCTAGATGCTTCGGGGAAGCACTGCAGGTGCTAACACCTATCTGGCCACGGTGTTAATATTAGCCCTCCCTGGTGCTCAGAGCAGTCTCAAACGGCTCTTACCTGTTCCTTATGTGTGTCTTCCTTGTACATCTGATTTCCTTTCATTAATCATTGATCCTTTGTCCTGTTTTCCCTTATTTTATAATTATGGGATGCTGTCTGACCAGGTGGTTTTATTGATAGGCTTATCTATCACTGGTCTATGACTACAACCAAAACAACAGTGGATGTCATTATTAGATTTACTTTGTTTACAGATACATTGCTTTTGTTGTTGGATATTAATTATCCATTACCAACTGTTCCTTTTTGTTGATATCATATAGTCTAAATTACTGGCAGCCCTGACACTATTATCCTTCCTATTTGAGGTTTGGGGCAGGTCTTAAAAGCAAACTTTTACTCTTTTCAACAGTATGATTTTCATCTCTCTGGTTACTGTAATTATGTTTAAGAGGTAGAGCACACACAGTGGCTTAAAGTCTCAGGAAAAAACACCTGTGTTTTAAGTAAGCATTGTACTAGTAATAAATATACAGAATGGTAAGGAATAGGCTATCATAATAAATCCTGCATTGATGATAAGCAGAATAAGCACAGTGCTAATAATAAAATACTAAATGGAGTCTTACGTGAGCCGGGGATAGAGCTCAGGGGTAGAGCACTTGCTTAGGATGAGTTCACTCCAAANACTATAGAAAACAAGTAATTTTAATCTTAAATTTTACAAAGCATGGTGGCACATGCCTGTAATCCCAGGAGTTGAAGGCTAATCTCAGCTATCTAGTGAGTATGAAACTAGACTACATAAGACTGTTCTCAAAAGAAAAGAAAAACAGAAAAGATGCTAAAGATATACCTCAACTGGTAGACTGCTTGCCTNGTGCTCAAGGACCTGAGTTAGTTCCCCAGCACCCCATGCACAAGGCATAGTAGCTCATGCCTGTAGTCCCAGCACTGAGAGGTAAAGGCAGGAGGGTGGGATGCTAGAGGTCATCCTTAGCTACACAGTGAGTTTGAAGCCAGCCTTTAGACTCTGTCTCAAAACTAAAATAAAACAGAGTCTCAATAGATAACCAACTTTACCTCTTATTTGTTGCACATAATGTAGTGATAGCCTCCCAAAATTCTAAGATGAACCTAGGTAATTTCTTTAAAAAATTCTTACCAGACAGAGTTCTTGCTCTGTAGACAAAGGTATTATATGAGCTCTTGATGGCTCTCTCATCTGGGTTCTGCCTTGTTAAGCATTTTAAGATCATTTGAAGCCGGGCGGTGGTGGTACAAGCCTTTAATCCCAGTACTTGGGAGGCAGAGGCATCTAGATGTGTATAAGAGACAGGTTCCAGGAAAAGCGCCAAAGCTACACAGAGAAAAACCAAAAAAAAAAAAAAAAAAAAAAATCAAGATCATTTGAATAATCCTACTCAGGATGTTAGTTTTGGAAATCATAAAAAAGAAAAAGAAAAAAGCTTCAATAATATAGAAACATGACTGCACAACAGAGTTGAATGAATATTTTAGAAACATGACTGCACAACAGAGTTGAATGAATATTTATTTTACAATAATGATCTAAAAACTAGCTGTAAAAACAGATGATGGGGAGGTGTGGCTTAACATCAGGGCCTGTGAAAAAACTTTATGNTTTTAGCTGACTCAAGTGAATGTGCTGCCAAGAAACCTTATTAAACTTGAACTATACTAAAAGGAATATAGCATGCAGAAAAAGGAGATCCAGCCTGTGGAAAAAGACAGAGGACCCAGCCTGCACTTGCACAGGTCAATGCAAATACTCAGTTGTATAGGTCAAACTCTAGAAGGACCAACATGGAATGCATGTAGGTCTCAAATCAGAGGGCTGAGTGACACAAAATCATGTTACACAAGGAACCAGATCAGCTTAGAAAAAAGATTGTTCTATAATTTCTAAATGAGTACATATTATCTTATGATGAGAATAGAAAACATTTCTGTTTTGGAAGGAGAAACTCTTAATAATGCTTGGTGTTGAAAGAATATTATAAAACAGAATGTTTAGATAGTCTTGTTTAACTGTACATTGGTTCACTAAATTTGTTCTTTTCAAGACAGTTTATATAGTCCTAGCTGTCCTGGAACTCACTCTATAGACCAGGCTGGCCTCAAACTCAGAGATCCACCTGCTCCTGCCTCCTGATTGCTAGGACTAAAGGTGTGCACCTGCATGCCTNGTTTCATTAAATATTCTTAAAAGCAATCCTGGAATACATTGTAACATCCATAAAACAGATACTATAGTGGCTTTGTTTACAACTGTCAAATATTTGAAACATTCCAAATTTTCTCCAACTGGAAAATGTACAAACTATGACTCAATCATAAAATTGAACATTGGTAATGAAAGGGAACAAACTATTGATAGTATGCATCCATACTCTTGATTGCATTACTCTAAGTGAAAAAAGCAAGACTCAAAAGGATACACACCGTATGATTCCATACAGCACCAGAAAAGGTAAACTCAAGGAACAGGAAGTAGATCAGTGGTAGTGGGACACAAAGGTACATGGGAGAAGTTTTGAGGAATAGAATTACTGTGTACCATATTTGTCAGGTGGTAGCACAATGGTATGGATCCATCGATATTTACAGAATTACATATTAAAGCAGGTGCATTTTGCTGTATTTAAATTATCTCTTAATTTTTAAAAAATTAAAGGAAAAATTGTTGAAGTTAGACACAGAAAAGAGATACCCAAAGAACAAAAACAAGAATTATTTTTGAAAACTGAGGAGTGGGCTGGAGAGATGGCTCGTTAGCGCTCTGGCTGTTGAGAGGGCCCAGATTCTGTTCCCGCCTGTCTTAGTTAGGGTTTTTATTGCTGTAAAGAGACACCATGACCACAATAGCTCTCATAAAGCAAAACATTCAATTGGGGTGGCTCGCTTACAATTTCAGAGGTTCAGTCCATTATCATCATGATGGGGAGCATGGCAGCGTGCAAGCAGACATGGTCCTGGAGCTGAGAGTGCTACATCTTGCAGGCAACAGGAAGTCGACTGACTGTCACACTGAGGGAAGCTTAAGCAAAAGAAACCTCAAAGCCTGCCCCCACAGTGACACACTTCCTCCAACAAGGCCACAACTCCTAATAGTGCCACTCCCTTTGGGGATCATTTTCTTTCAAACCACCACACCACCCCACATGGTAACTCACAACCATTTGTAAGTCCAGTTCCAGGGGATATGATGCCCTCTTCTAGACTTTTTGGGCACTGTGTGATTGTAATGCACAGACATACANACACATAAAATAAAAACAAGTATTTCTTTAAAAGAGTAAAGTTATACAAAACTGAAGAGAAATAAAGACTTCATCAGAAAACAAAAGACAAAGGCAAAAGTCTTACTACCTATAAGAAACACTAAAGGAAGTTCTTTTGGCAGGATCATGATGACAGACAGAAACCTGGATCTACCTAAGGAAACAGGAGTCTCCAGAAATGGCTGAAATAAAAGTAAATAGGAAACACTGTTTTCTTATTTTAATCACTCTGAATCACCAATTGTCTGAAGTGGGAGTCAACAAAGCATGATCCAAGGACCAAGTCTCACTAACTTGGGATTTCTATAAGTCAAGTCACATAGCAACATGGGCACACTCATTCTTTCATCCATCATCTATGGCTGCTATCTTATAACAAAGTCCAAGTAGCCTACAAAGCCTAAAATACCACCAGACCTTTGAAGAAAATGTTTGCCAACAGCCATCTAAAGCAAAAGTAGCAGTCACACACTGTGGGTTTACAGCATACATGGAAGATAACTATGACAACAAAGCACAAAGATAAAGAGGAACTAGAGTGCACAGTAGTAAAATACACACGGTGGTTAACTGAAGGTGTGTGCTGAAGTGGGAGGCAGCATGACCCATGACCTACCTAAGACTCTATCTCAAATAATGAAAAAGAAAGACATGTGCTGAGATCCTAGANCAACCATGTTTGTAAATCTGAATATAAATTTTAAAGCCCCCAGTGAAGATTAAAAACCAGACCATAAAAAGACATAACCCTAAAGCACACAGAAAAGAAGGGGAAAGGGATAAAAGAAATAAAAAACAAAACTTTTTCAATCAAAATGAAATTAAACTGTGCTAAAGAAGAAAGCATTTGAAGTCAGGCAGTGGTGGGGCACGCCTTTAATCCCAGCACTCAAGAGGCAGAGGCAGGCGGATCTCTGTGAGTTTGAGGCCAGCCTGGTCTACAGAGTGAGTTCCAAGACAGCCAGGGCTACACAGAGAAACCCTGTCTCGAAAAACAAAAAAACAAAAAACAAAAAAAAAAAAAAAAAAGAAAGAAAGAAAAAAAAAGGGAAAAAAGCATTTGAAAATAGAGATTTAGAGGCAGGATGAAACAAGGTTTTCCTCTGTAATGCAGGCAGGCCTTGAACCTGTGATCCTCTTGCCTCAACCTCCTGAGTGCCCAGTCAGGACATATTTTCAACATGTACCAAAAAACAGATTTGGCCACACTTGGTGCATATCTTTAATCCCAGCACTTAGACGACAGTAAAGTGCTTACTGGCACCCACAATTAAAAAAAAAAAAAGCCTAGTATGGGCAAGCACTTACAATCCAGCACTAGGAAGGCTGAGATAGGGCATCTCAGGGCTGGTCTATAATGGCTGAGCTCCAGGAAATGAAAGACTCTGTCTCAAAAGAGATGGATGATATCAATGAGGATGACATCTTCTTATAGCCTCCACTTGCACAGACAGGAACATGTGAGTACATATGCATGTGCACACACACATAGACACAAACACTATTTAAAATAAATGTGAGAGAAACTTCTTTTTGCAATGGATTGCAGTTTAGTCCATAACTGGTTAAAGTACTGAGAATAAGTAACTGTTAAATGCTTAGCTCTAAACTGGACACCTCTATCACCTCCACCAAGGCTCAAGGAACATCCTTGAAGAGGGGGCAGAGAGAGTTTAAGAGCCAGGAGGAGTACTGTGAAACACTAGCCATGACAGTGCTGCTACAGTCACAAACTCACAGCAGCTGTAGTCACCTGCATAAGACTTACACAAAACAGAGACCATGGATGGAAGATGGGCTCACAGGCCCCACCCCTTGTTAGGGAGCTACTGGCAGTTAAAGGCTACTGGAGGAGAGGGAATACTTTTTCTTCAATGGTGTATACACTAGTAAGAACCCCATACTTCAGCATATAACCCTATACCCATTCTCATAAAGAAACCCTAAATAAATTCAGTGAGAGCGCGCGCGCGCGCGCACACACACACACACACACACACACACACACACACACACCCCAAAGACATGAAAACAGAAGAGGGACTTGTTGGAAAATGGTTCCAGGGAGAGTCGGGGGGAGGGTGACCGGGTAATGGGTGGTGATTGTGGTCAAAATATATTATAGGTATGTATGGAATTGTCAAAGAATAAATACTTTTNAAAATTGGAATATACCTCATTAGTAGGNGTACACCTCNATGGTAGAAAAGGGCCCTGAATTCCATTCCCACTATGGAGAAATTGAATGACTGTATATGCTAGCTATAAAGAAATTTTAAAAATAAAAAGATATGACAGATGTGACTCTTGCTAGAGTCAAGTAAGAAGTCCTCTCCACAAAGAGGAACTGTAAAGATGGACAAAATTAATTGTTTGCTTTTTCAAAACAGGGCTTCTCTGTGTAGCCCTGGCTGTCCTAGAGCTTGCTTGGTAGACCAGGCTAGCCTTGAACTCACAGAGATCCACCTGCCTCTGCGTCCCAAGTGCTTGGATTAAAGTGTGAACCACCACTGCCTGGCATGAAAATTTTAAAAACAAAATGATTATGAGGCTTGATTATNAGTTCAACCAAACACTGAACAAGCATTTGAGAAGCATCACAAACATCTATATTTGGCTGAGAATAGTGGTAATCTCTGGCTTTCAGACCTCCAACATCTCTCATCCCTTACGCCTCTCAGTTGAAGGAGAAGTTGTACCAGAAAGGAGCTGGTTACAAGAACAGCAGCAGGAGAGGTCTCTGACTTATCAGGAGCTTTATGTCACTGTAACCAAATACCTGAAAAAGGCAAAATTAAGGGAAGCAGGCTTTATTACACTCACAGTATCAAAGCTTTCAGTCCATCCTGCTAAGGAGGACATCGTGGTGGTCAAGAAGCAAGTGAGACTGTCTCACAATAAAGGAGAGAACACTCTGCAGACAAAAAAGGCAACAATNAAAGTCTTGGTAGGACAGATTAGAATTTTAAATGCCTGGTTCTTTTTTTTTAAGATTAAACAAATTTTAATGATGTATATGTATGTGGTGGGTATGTACATGTGAGTATAGGTGCCACAAAGCCCAGAGGCATCAGACCCCCTAGAGCTGGAGCTACAGGTGCTTGTGAGCTCACGAGTGTCAGGTCTTCTGGAAAAGCAGCAAGTGCTCTTAACTATTGAGCCATCTCTCCAGCCCCTGAAATGTCCAGTTTTTATCAAAACCTTCAAAGAGTAATTCAAAGGAAAGAACGTGTGCGTCACACTCAATGGAGGAAACAGCAATGGAAATAGCTGCTGTGTCCAAGGTATGCGATATGCCAGACAACATTTCCAAAGCAGTTATAATGGTAGATGACCAAAGGGGATCGTAGTGAAATAACTGAAGAAACATGTGGACATAATGAATGCACAAATAAGAGATTTCCAATAAAGAAGACACACACACATCAAATGGAAATTGTGGTGNTGAGAAATACAATAACTGAGCTGAAACATGCAGCTCAGGAGCTTGGGATGTCAGAAGAGTCAGAGCCTGAAAACAGACACCCTGNGTTCTAAAGACCAGGAGGAAAGCACAGTTCAGAAAAGTTAAGAGCACCTCAGAGGTCCATGCAACAACATTATACATGCCAACACACACAATGGGAATTCCAGGAGAGAAGCTTACTAAGGCTGATGAAAACATTAACCCACAAAATCAAGATGTTCAATGAGCCCCCTATGGGACAAAGACAGAAACCAAGAACTAGCCACAGTATAAACTGCTGAGGACCAAAGTCGAAAAACTTCCTAAGCACAGGAGAAAGGTGACTTATCTAAAATGACAGAAGCCTGGAGCGACACAGACAAAGTTCTGGGGAAGATTCTGTCAACTCAGCATTATATATCCAGTAAAATAAAGGAGGGGGCTGAGAGATGGCTCAGTAGTTAAGAGCANTGGCTTTTCTTTCAGAAGACCTAGGTCTGATTCCCATTACAAACATGATGGCTCACAACCATCTGTAATTCTAGTTCCAGTGGATCTGATACCCTTATGGCCTCCATGGACACCACACACACACATAGTACAGAAACATACATGCAAACTCAACATATACATATGAAATAATAATAATTTTTAAATTTTTTTGAAAATGCAAAGAAAAGTTACAGACTAGAATGAAAGTATCATTAAACCTGATAAAAGGGGACATTGACAGAATGTATAAAGAAATTCTTGCCGGGCGGTGGTGGCACATGCCTTTAATCCCAGCACTCGGGAGGCAGAGGCAGGTGGATCTATGTGAGGCCAGCCTGGGCTACCAAGTGAGTTCCAGGAAAGGCACCAAAGCTACACAAAGAAACCCTGTCCCGAAAAACAAACAAACAAACAAACAAACAAAAAAGAAATTATTGTATAAGTTAAAAACAATATTTAAATGGCCATAAGATTTAAAAAACTATTAATTTATAAAGAATCATGAATAGTTAATGAAAATTAGATGAATCTCATCATTAGAGAAATATAAATGAAAACCACAATGGCATACTATTACATATCTACTCCAATGGCTATATTCAGAAAGACAGAGGAAATGGAATACTTAAACACTGCTCAAAGAATGCAAAATAGTACAGCCAATCTGAAAGGGTTGGCAATTTGGTAAAATTAAAGAAAAGTTTACCATATATGACCTAGCCATGGAACTGCTAGGAACTGACCCTAAGCAACTGAAAATGCTCATATAAGCAAGTGCACACAAAAACTAAGGGCAGNTTTGCTTAATGGTAACAACCTGAGCACTGGGGTGGGATGAGGCTCAACTGGTAGAGCACCTGCCTAGCATGAAGTCCTGAGACTGATCCTCAGCACCACGTAAAACTGGGTGTGGTGGTACATGCCTGAAATTCCGGCACTTTGGAGGTAGACGTAGGAGGGCCAGGACTTCAAGGTCATTCTTGGCTATACAGTGAGTTCAAAGCCGCCCTAGGCTACATAAGACCCTGTCTTAAGAAAACAAAAACAAAACTAAATAACCTTAGATGTTAGACTCAAGAAATAGTTCAGCACTGATAGATCTGGGGAAAGGGAATCGTTGCCTTCAGCTGTGTACCTGCTTGTGACCCTACCAGGCTCCAAGGGGTAGTTCCCATCTTATGGTCACACAGATGGCCCCAGTTAGACCAAAAGTCAACTATGAAAAGAGATGGAGTATTGGAGAGTTCATGGGAATGAGAGAAGAGAAGAGAGGGAATAAAAAGTGAGTAAACAGAATGCATTATATACATGTACAAAACTGTCAAAACAACCAACAATAAACAAAATAAATGACATGACTCCATCTATACCCAATATCCAGAGACTCAGGTCCAAAGTTGCCCAGACTTGAAGGCAAGACCAAGGATGACCTGCAAACTTAAGATCATTTCGCTGAAGCCTTCTTATCTCCTGATTTCTACTTAGTTTCTTCACGTCTATTTTTCCTTCTACCCTGCTGAGGGAGATTCCTCTGATTTGGGTTGGCTCTCCTGAATCCATGTATCATGTTTTTGCAGTTCATCCATTAGTTTCATTTTAGTGCTGAATAGTATTCTATTCTATTTCCTGGACATATGGTATTTCATTGATCCACTCACCAGCAGATAGATATTTAAACTGTCTCCAATAAACTCAATTATTTCTTTGAGCACAGTGACAGACTTGAAAGGGGCTTTCTACATACATACTGTAAGTCACTACAGACTTTCCAGTGGTCAGAATTTTTTTCCTTTTCTGTCTTGATAAACACTAAAAGAAGCATTAGAGATTGCTAGTATGTCACAGAACATGTATATTTTCCCAACTACCTTGCACTTGAAATGAGCTGTGACTTGGTTCTAAAAAGAAATCCAGATGCTTTGAAGCCTGTGTTCTTAGCAAGAGCCTTTGGAAACACTGGGCATACTGTGCAGATACTTCTTTGGCCAAATGCTTTAGTCTAGTGACATCTAGTGGCAAAAATATTGTCAAAAACAGAACTGCTAGGTTGGCTAGATGGCTCAGAGAGTTAAGTTACCCACCTCCAAACCTGAAGACCTCAGACTGATCCTCAGGACCCAGAGTCTAGTAACAAGTTTCCAAAATCACATCTCTCTAAAAACAGCAAAGCTCCATGGCACAGCACTCGCTAGGATGCCTGAGGCCCTAAGTTCAATCCCTGGCTCCACAAAGGAAAAAACCCACTGAAATCATTAGCTGAACAATCTAATAGTTTTGTGACAGTANGTAGAGTTCAAGTTCACCATCTTTGAACATTAATTTTCCCAATGTATTGCCCATACACCCATTCAAGGTCACTTAAAATGCTAGTGTAATAAACAGATGCCTTACATCTCAATTGCTGAAGGGGATCTGAAGCCAGGGCCTGACCACCAGCATTTTAAAAAGTTTCACCTAAGGCGATGNTGTTCCATGCCTTTAATCTTAACACTCGGGAGGCAGAGGCAGGGAGATCTCTGTGAGTTCAAGGCCAGCCTGGGCTACCGAATGAGTTCCAGGACAGGCTCCAAAGCTACACAGAGAAACCCTGTCTCAAAAA
>LZPO01007944.1:909107-919819 GCA_001675575.1 Neotoma lepida
AAAAAAAAAAAAAAGTTTCAAAACAGGGTTTCTCTGTGTAGCCCTGGCTGTCCTGTCTGTAGACCAAGCTACCTCAAACTCAAGAGTCCACCTGCCTTTGCCTCCTGAGAACTGGAATTAAAAGTATGTGCTACCACTGCCCGGCTACACCTGGGAGCTTCTTACACACAGTAATATTTTGGAAATAATTACAGGTTGCACCAGACAGTAGTCGCACACACCTTTAGTCCCAGCACTTGGGAGGCAGGGGAGGCAGATCTCTGAGTTTGAGGCCAACCTGGTCTACAGAACAAGTTCCAGGGCAGCCAGGGCTACACAAAGGTTTTGGGGGGGACAAAAGTTATAGGTTGAGCATCCTTAATTCAAAAACCGGAAATACCCCAAAATATGGAACTTTTTGAACATGGTGTCAGTGCTCAAAAGTTTCAGATTTCAAAGCATTTCAAGCCTATGAAAATATTACCAAATATGAAAAACTCCAAAACCTGAAANACTGATTTTCCAAAGCATTTAGAGTAAGGCATGCTTAATCCACACTAGCAAGATCACTAATAGAAGTTCTTCCACATTGTTCTGATTCTCATCAACTTTAAGTTTCGGAATAACTTTCCTTCCTTTAAGTCCCTACAGGCATACACTGTGAGCCCTTACTATGTGCTACCATGACGGTTCCCTGAAACAGACCAGGAACTCTTCATGGACCACAGTCATGGTTTCTGGTTTTATATCTCTAGCCTAAAAATATCTGATGAACAGAAAGAATGAATAAATTTGTTTAGATGAATGAATAAATATTTAAATAAATATTTAGCATAGTTCTAAATCTAGGATGTGACTTCTGTTCAGGAGTTAAGAACCTTATCTATAATCAACTCTGAATACTGTAAAATTATTATCAAAACAAGCTATCCAATCATCAGTTAAAATTTGGGAAGTGGAAGGAAGAGAATTTTTTTTCAATTCTGGAAATATTTATAAAGTCTCACCTTCCCTAAATTAACATTTCACTCCTAGATGTTAGTATGTTTAAAAATAGGTTATATGAGGGTTTTTGAAAAGTAGAGAAACTTAAAAGGACTGACAGAATTTTATACTGTCCACCCTTATGTATTCAGGCTGTCACAAATCACTGACAAACTAGAGCTTCAAAGAAAATAAATATATCTCGAGCATTGTCACACTTCAGCTGTCTCTTATACACATCTAGATGTGTATAAGAGACAGCCCTTATGTATTCAGGCTGTCACAAATCACTGACAAACTAGAGCTTCAAAGAAAATAAATATATCTCGAGCATTGTCACACTTCAGCAGTATTTTAACTAGCTCAGACAGATTATATTGTTTACAATGATTTATCTCCAGGAACTTACTTTTGTTTAAATTCAGAATACAACACAAATTACAAATGTAATTAAAAATGAATAATCGGTATATATGCCTGCAATTATTCTAAAGTGTAAACTCTCGTTTGTTTGAGAGAGGGTTTCACGATGGAGTCCAAGTAGATCTGGAACTTGCTATGCAGCCCAGGATGGCCTCCAACTTACAGCAGTCCTCTTGCCTCTGCCTCCAAGTGTTAGGATCTACACGAGTGATCTACCGTAACCAAGCTGAGCTAACCATAAGAGTAACTGAAATTAAAATCAAAGTTTACTGTTGAAGTGGAGGGATGGCTCCATACTAAAGTGTTTTTCTATCATGGTCTAGGCTACATAGGAAGAACCTATCTCAAAGTTAGGGAAAGAAAAAAGGCCTAAGCTGAAATCAGAATTTACTCCCTTACCTATGACTATCTAGATTACAGTATATCCCAAACATAATTTTAGCAAAGAGTTGCTTTGGCTTTATATAGCTTCTTCTTACTTATATCAAAAATTTTAAGACTAAGAATGCCCTCCCCAATTCTGTATTTATATGGCAACTTCTCACTCATCCCTTAGAGTCCAGCTTAAATGTTTCTCCTTCTGTGAAGCCTACTTCAAATTAACAGACTAAATTAATAATCCTCCCCCATGTATGCCTAGTCTTTTGAGTATATTGGCAGTATTGCTCATACTATATTACTGTGAGCTATTTAGCTGTCTAAATTGCTCACAAAACTACCCAAGCTCCTGAAGGTTGGAGACCATGTTGTATCATTTGCATTTGTGCTGTCTGAACACTCTGAGATACTTAGCAGGGTGTTACAAAAATAATTTAAAGGCTACAGGCATGAGGCTTGAAAATGAAAGAAGGGGTAAAAAATAGAGAAAACAGATTAAAAAGTTTATTTCTACTTTTGTAGAAATTGCTAATTTCTACAATGAATTAACTACTGTTATGCCTTCCAGCCATAANCAAGTAGAAAGCAGATAAAATATATGAGCTACTCTTCAGATGCAACACAACAGGCAGGGCCAGACTTTGGTCCCTGAAAGAAGGAAAACAAAGCCCACTGTTTTCCTAGCTCATTGCCTAAAGGCAGTTTCCAGGATGTAGACCAGGGAGGTGACTCAGTCATGGCAGCTGTAACCAGAACGACATGGATGGGTGGCTTTAACAACAAATCTTTCTCCTAGTTCTGAAGCCTGGAACATCCATGGCCCGAGAGCCCAGAGACTTGGTTCTAGTTTACAGGTGGCAGTCTGCTTACTGTTTCATCAGCTGGCAAAGACAAGCATGCCCTTCTTTCCATCTTCTCTTGTAAGGGCGTGAAAAGCACCCCTAAGGGTGCCACTCTTAGAAATAAATCACCTAGAGTCCAAGGTTCCAGCTCCCTATACCATCATAGGATTCCATAGCAACCTCCAGTTTGAAACTGATAACGACATTCAGTCCATAGCAAAGGGCATCTCTGAGAAAAGTCCAGCTTCCTTACTGAGCTGGAGAAAGGGAATAGTCTTGGAAAAACTAGTGTCTCAAGCTGACACAGCATAACGTGGGAGAAGCAAGACCTCAGGAAAGGAGCCCTTGAACTCTGTACCAGGATGCCCGTGAATCTCCAACTAATGTAAATGCATGGAGTAAATAAATTCCATGCTGGAAACAACCACAGGAAAGTGGTAAGCCAAACAATTTCTGAATCTCATACAAAGCCAAGAATAGTTCATATTACCACCAGTCATAATAGAGAAGTTCATAGAACCTGGGGCCACAGGTGGAGTTCTCACAGGTAGAGTGCTCAGAGTCTATCACCAAAGTAGCAAGGATATGATACCCTGAGGGCTGCTCTACACTAGTTGTGGTGGCCCATACCTATAACCCCAGCACCTGAAAGGTAGAGACAGGAGGATCAGGAGTTCAGCGTCATCCTTGTCTACATAGCAAGTTGGAGGCTTCCCTGGGCTATATGAGACCCTTATCTCAAAAACAAAAACAACAATTAAAAAGACTGCTCTGGAGAACAGCACTGGGGAACAGAAAAGCCTAGAAAGGGTCACACTGGTTATAAGGAACCTACAACAGAGCTGGGCATGGTGCACGCCTTTAATCCCAGGACTTGGGAGGCAGAGGCAAGGCCAGACTGGTCTACACAGTNAGTTCCAGGACAGCCAAGGTTATGTAGAGACTATCTCAAAAAGAAAAAAAAAAAAGTAAGTTCAAAAATAAGTAACCTGAAACATATACGACAGAGCAAAGTCTAGCATCCTTCAAAGGAACACACAACTAAAACCATAAAACGTGTAATGTTTAGCCTATAAGAAACTTCCAGTCGACAAAATCCAACACCCTTTCATGATAAAAGTCTTGAAGAGATCAAGGATACAAGGGACATACCTAAACATAACAAAGGCAATTTACACCAAGCCTATAGCCAACATCAAATTAAATGGAGAGAAACTCAAAGAAATTCCACTAAAATCAGGAACAAGACAAGGCTGTGCACTCTCTCCATATGTATTCAATACAGTACTTGAAGTTTTAGCTAGAGCAGTAAGACAACTAAAGGAGATCAAGGGGATACAAATTAGAAAGGAAAAAGTCAGTGTATTGCTACTTGCAGATGATATGATAGTATACATAAGCGGCCCCAAAAATTCTACCAACCTACAATTGATAAATACCTTGGATACAAGATTAACCAAAAAAAAAAAAAATCAGTATCCCTCCTATATGCAAAACAACAAAAGGCCTGAGAAAGAAATCAGGGAAGCAACACCCTTCACAATACCACAGATAATACAAAACATCTTGGAGTAACTCTAACCAAGCACATGAAAGACCTGTATGACAATAACTTCAAGTCTTTGATAGATGTGTATAAGAGACAGCCCTTCACAATACCACAGATAATACAAAACATCTTGGAGTAACTCTAACCAAGCACATGAAAGACCTGTATGACAATAACTTCAAGTCTTTGAAGAAAGAAATTGAAGAAGGTATCAGAAAATGGAAGATCTCCCATGCTCATGGATTAGTAGGATTAACATAGTAAAAATGACCATCTTACCAAAAGCAATCTACAGATTCAATGAAATCGCCATCAAAATTCCAACACAATTCTTTACTGACCTTGAAAGAACATACTCAAGTTCATATGGACAAACAAAAAGTCCAGGATAGCTAAAATGATCCTGTACAATAAAATAACTTCCAGAGATATCACCATCCCTAATTTCAAACNGTACTACAGAGTTATAGTAATAAAAACCACATGGTATTGGCACAAAAACAGACAGGCTGATCAATGGAATCAAATCAAAGACCCAAACGTAAATTCACACACCTATGGACATCTGATTTTTTAAATAAAGAAGCCAGAAATATACTATGGGAAAAAGAAAGCATCTTCAATAAATGGTGCTTGTCTTACTGGATGCCAATATGTAGAAGAATGAAAACAGNTCCATATCCATCACCCTGCACAAAACTCAGGTCCAAGTGGATCAAAGACCTCAATATAAAACCAGATACAATGAACCTGACAGAAGAGAAAGTGGGGAATAGTCTTGAACTCACTGGCACAGGAGACAACTTCCTGAACAGAACACCAATTGCTTAGGCACTAAAATTGACAATTAATAAATGGGGTTTCATGAAACTAAAAAGCTTCTGTAAGGCAAAGGACACCATCAATAGGACAAAACAGCAGCCTTCAGAATGGGAAGATTTTCGCCAACTCCATATCTGACAAGGAGCTGATCTCCAAAATATATAAAGAACTCAAGAAACTAGACAGCAATAAACCAAATAATCCAACTTAAAAATGGGGCACAGATCTAAACAGAGAATTCTAACAGAGGACTCTCTAATGGCCGAGAAACACTTAAAGAAATGTTCAGGGAAATGCAAATCAAAATGACTCTGAGATTCCATCTTACACCTGTCAGAATAGCTAAGATCAAAAACACAAGTGACAGTTCCTGCCTATCCTGATGTGGAGCAAGGGGAACACTCCTCCATTGAGTGGTAGGAATGCAAACTGGTACAGCCACTTTGGAAATCAATATGGCAGTTTCTCAAAAAATTGAGAACTGGTCTACCTCAAGACCCAGCTATACCACTCCTGGGTATATATCCAAAGGACACTCCATCCTACCACAAGGACACTTACTCAACCATGTTCATAGCAGCTTTATTTATATTAGCCAGAAACTGGAAACAACCTAGATGTTTCTCAACTGAAGAATGGATAAAGAAAATATGTTACATTTACACAATGAANTATTACTCAGCTGTTAAAAAAATGACATCATAAAATTTGCAGGCAAATGGATGGAACTAGAAAAAAAATCATCCTGAGTGAGGTAACCCAGGCCCAGAAAGACAAACATGGTATCTACTTACCATGGATATTAGCTGTAAAGTAAAGGATAATCATACTACAATCCACAGACCCAGTGGGGCTAAGTAACAAGGAGGGTTCAGGGGGGGATGCATGGATCTCCCTGGGAAGAGGAAATAGATTTCTCCAATGGACTGGAGGTGGGTGGGGATGGGAACAGGAGGGATCAGGTGGAGGGGGGTGAAGTAGAGAGTACTGGGAGAGACAACTGGAACTGGAGGGCATTTTGAGTGTGAGGTATTAACCTAGTGCAATGGAAACTCCCTGGAATCTACAAGGGTGACCCTAGCAAAGACTCCTAGTAATGGGGGATACTGAACCTGAACTGTCCATCTTCTGTAACCAGGCAAGGCCTCCAGTGGAGGGACTGGGACACCAACCCAGCCATAAAACCTTCGACCTACAATTTGTCCTGCCTACAAGATGTGCTAGGGTAAAGGTGGCACAGAACTTGTGGGAGTGGCCAACCAATGACTGGTCCAACTTAAGACCCACACCATGCCACAAGAGGAAGCCTAGGCCTGACACTGCCTGGAGAATTAGGCACCAGAGGCTGGACAGCCCAGAGAGACCTAGGATAGAACCAAACATGACTGGGGGGGGCAATTAAATTATTCCTAATGATATTCTGCTATACCTGTAGACTAGAGCCTAACATAATCGTCATCATCCAGCAACTGATGGGAACAGATGCAGAGACCCACAGTCAAATATTAGTTGGAGCTTGGAGAATCCCTCAGAGGAGGAAGAAGGATTGTAGGAGCCAGAGGAGTCAAGGACACAAGAACACAGTCCACAGAATCAACTAATCAGGGCTCATAGGGGCTCACAGAGACTGAAGTAACAATCAAGAAGCCTGTATGGGTCTGACCTATATATGTTAGGGTTGTGTAGCTTGTTCTTGTGGGACTCCTAACCGTGGGAGCAGGGGCTGTCTCGGACTCTTTGCTTTTGGATTAAAGACTCTATTTAAAAGAAAAGAAAAAAGGGGGAAAGGAAAAGGGAGAGGGCAAGAAGGGAAAGGACTCAATAAAGCCTGGGAGGAAATATCAAGTGGTGTAACACAGACCTACTGAGTCTCACAGAAAGGAAAATGTGGGGGCAATATTAAAAGAATATTATTTAATAGTATTTAATTAAAACAAAAACAGGTATTAACCAGGCCAGTGAGATGGCTTAGAAGGTAAAGGTGCTTGCTCTGCAATTTAGTGACCTGAGTTTATCCCCAGAACCTATGTAAAGGAGGAAGGAGAGAACACACTCCACAGAGTTGTCCTCTGACCCACATACACACATAGTAGCATATGTGCTGACACAAACATATCATGCACACACACACACACAATTCAATTAAAATGCTATCAGACAATATATGGCACAAATCAGTGTGAACTCATTTTTAAAATATACGTAAAAACAAAAACAAGCACATTCTGGTGTTAACTAGGTATATTCAGGTAGATACATATACATATATTTCCTAGCTAAATCCACTGAGGAGATGTGAGGACGGTTCTTCGATGTTACCTTCCACTAGAAGACCCAGGACATACTTTAAAAAGTGCCTGACTCTAGGATTAGGGTCAGACAGGACAGCATGCTACTGTTCCAGAAACTAAGGATGTGTTCAAGGAAAAGCAGGAATTCATCAAAGGGACATGAAAAATGAGACTAAAAGTGTGCAGCTAAACACACTTAGAATACCTGAAGAATGAAAATAATGACTTTACTTGCAAAAACACAAAACAAAGCAAAACAGGAGTCCACTGTTCTACATGTATTTAAATGAATGAAAAAATAAACAAATGAGAGAAGAAAACTCTTCCTTATAATAGAATACAAGCTGGTCACTATAGAAGGGATGATAGCATAAGAAAGGCATTGTGCAATCATGACAATATAATTAATTCCCAAAAAAAAAACCTCAAGCTGGGTGAGGTGGCACATGGCCCCATGCTAATCCTACGTACTTGGGAGGTGGAGACAGGAGGACCACGAATTAAGGCCAGTATTGATTATATAGTAAGTTAGAGACCAGCCTGGGTTACATGAGACTCTATCCCAAAAATAATACTAATAAAAAAAGAAGGTACATTAATAGATTTTATAAGCAGTAATAGAGAGTGGGTTGGAAGATGAGAGTCACAGTCTTGCTGGATCTGTTCAAAAAACAGTGAGTACTTCTTGTACTATTCTTTAAGGATTTTATAAAAACCTGGATAAAAATGGCATTTTTCAGCTGACCTACACTGCAAGATACACTAGAATTTTTAGACCAAAAAGAAAATGAAATCAGCTTGGCATGGTGGTCCATGCCTGAGGCAAGAGAACTGTCTCAAGTGAAGCCAATTTGAACTACAGAACAAGATGCTGTTNAAAAAAAATAAACAAAAATAGGAAAAAACTAAAACAGAATGCTAAAATATTCAATTGATCTAAAAAGGGCAGACAAAACATATGAAGGGAAAAAAAGCACAAAGCACAAATAAAAACTAAATGGTAGATTTAAACTTCAATAGTCGGATCAAGTTATACATGATTAAATGGCAGACTGTCCGACCTAACACAAAAGCAGCAACCTACTATTGAGTTGGCTGTCTGTAAGACATACACTTTCAACATAAAGGTATAAGTAATTAAAAGTGGGAGAATGGAAAGAGACTATACAAGGATTAAGTAAAGAAAGCTGTGGGTAAAGGCGCTTGCTGCCAAGCCTGCCGACCCAAGTTTGATCCCCAGATTGTACACAGTGAGGAGAAAACNGATTCCTGCAAGTTGTCCTCTGACTTCCACTCACATGCTATAGCATGTGTGTGCCCTGTGCACATGCACACACTAAAATAAATAAGAAGTTCAAAAACGACAAAAGCAGAAGGNTAAAGGGACAGCATATAGTAGCCATTTAGTAAGTAGGTTTAGCAGCAGAGATTTCAACAAAAGAGCAAAGCAGGGTAGCTAGGAGAGACAATGGAATCTAAANAAAGTAATTTTTAAAGATCCTTTCTGTATATATCTGAACAAGAGAAAAGAGGTACACTAAGCCAGGTAGTAGAGGAAAAGAAATGTAGAAGCAAAGTAAATGTGTGGGGGGTTACAATAGAAGACAGCCAGGTAAATGTGTGGGGGTGGTTACAATAGAAGACAGCCAGGTAAATGTGTGGGGGGTTACAATAGAAGACAGCCAGGTAAATGTGTGGGGGGTTACAATAGAAGACAGCCAGGTAAATGTGTGGGGGGTTACAATAGAAGACAGCCATCTCTAAGATGTGATGGAAACAAACAAGGAGGAATGCAGGCCCACAGGCTTGCTAGTAAAAGCAAAACACTGAAGCTGCTCTGAAGATGGCTTCACCTTCCCAGTCCATTTAAGCAACTCTTCACCTGGTATTTCCTCTCACTCATTTAGGCTGGGTCTTTCTGGTGAATAGTTCATGTTGAAAATCTTAACCCAAAGCTACTAGACACATAAATAAATCTACAAGGTAGTCAGGAATAAGCTACCAACTTTTCCGACATGGTGTCTGGGAGAAACTGTATTTAGAATCAATCTGTGCTTGGAGAACACTTTAAGCTATTCAGAGAGGACTGTGCCTCTGATAAGACCCATTCTCGGGTGGGATTGGAANGCATGATGTGAAAAACACAAGAATAAATAAAAAAGAAAGTTAAAAAAAATCCATTCTCTCAGCCGGTCCTTCAGTACACCATTTTTCAATTCAGTGATGTCTGGCAGCTGGTAGAGACAGCTGTCTGATGAACTCTGAAACTTTCTATCTTTGAATGACAGAGGAGTGGTTTGGAAGAGGAATNGTACATGGTGGAGACACTGATCTTAAGAAATCTCACTTCCTCTTGTTCTTTCTCATCGTCCCCTGGCTTCATTCTTCCCCTAACTGAGTATAGTTCTAGTGTTCCAAGTGTTCCAAGGGCCTGAGACCCTTCACTGCTGATCTGTGTGACTGAGGTCCACCAAGAAAAGACAAAATGCTGCCTTTGTTTCTTCATTTTTGTTTTCCTTTTCATTGTATTTTATGCCCAGGCTTGCCACAACTGTCTTTCTGCCTCTGCCTTCTGGTATTAGGACCACAGGCATGCACCCCCTCACCCAGCTCCAAGCTCTTTAATAATCAGAATCCATTTCACATGCCTTCTGTTCTTAACACCCACTCTCAAAACACCCAACAAAGCTGCTTAGTGTCATGTAAGCATCTGTGTTGTATAAGCTGGACCTTCACGGGTGGTAACAAGGACTGTCCTTTCTTAGGCTGTAAGACAACCCGTTATGTTATATCCAAGGTCAGGAACAAAAATGGCAGGTCAGTCACAAACAATGTTATGTGTATATATGCATCTATTCATCCACCAAAAGTGAATAGGATATTTTTGTAACTTTGACATAAAAACAATATTACATTTCTCTTGCAANTGCTTCATTCCTATAGAATGATATGAAATAGTCAGCTTCATTAAAAAAAATGAGTGGTTGAATTTTAAGTAAGAAATGTGTAGGGCTTATTTAACTCATTGGAATCTTAGTAACGTACATGAAATCAACAATTTGTTTCTGTGTTCCATCATGGCCACATTGCTACTTTCTAGTTTTCTTCCATTTCCTAGTAAGTGTTTTACATATGAAAATAAATTGCTAGCTCTGAGGTTGTTATGAAAAAATAGAAATTCTTTGACTTGTGAGAGGAACAGATATTTGTATTATAAAGCATAAATTATATCCTGGTATATTTATGCAAAAGAGTTAAAACCAAAGAATCTGCTTGCTTATTAAAATGCAAACATTACCTCAGACATACAAATAGCCCCAAACTCGCCCAGTCTCTGCCTCTGCAGATCACCCACCAGCATTAGATTACCTCATATGACATTATGGAACAATAGTGAACTCTGTAATAGTTGAATATATTGTTTTGAAAGAATAAACTGTCATT
>LZPO01007944.1:920071-938217 GCA_001675575.1 Neotoma lepida
AATGTCAAAGCAGGAGGCTCTGCAACCAATTTGGCACCTAAAATCCAAACAAGCTCACACACACACACACACACACACACACCCCATCTCCCTGGGACAGCTGTGATTTATAGAACAGGTTCTGCTACAATGGGAACAAGTCCTACTCTATGGTCAGCATGTCCCAATACAATCTGAAGATAAGCTAGTGATACAACCAGTGATCAGGAATTTAAGGTGAATCCCAATGTTTTAATCTATAAAGTAGAAAACAAAACAGCTATCATGGGGAAGTACTGAGAAGAGTTAGACACTCANNGTTAGTCTACTCAATTTTCCTGTCTGCCTCTCTTTTCCAATCACTATCCAAGGGGTTCCTTGTTCACAAATGAAAGCCTCTGTACACTCACCGCTTTCATTTCTGCCTGTGGTCTGAGCACAGCCATACATGGCCATTTCTAATCAAGTGACCTCTCTATCTTCCTTAGCCAAACCCAGATACGTACTCAGAGTCACCTGCCCCTCACCAGCTTTCCTCTCCCCTATACCTACTCTCAGTGTAGNTAGATAGTGATAAAGCCCTGGTTACAGCCTAGTTACTATAATCAAGTCCAGGTGCATCACTCTGCAAGACACTCACTTATATCACACTCATTACTCACGTTCAAGGTGGATGACCTTAACTCACATTAGCTTCCCTTAACACCAAGTCTTCTTCTCCTAGATACTTTCCCTACTAGTCAGTTTATTCTCATGTGAATTATTTCAAATGATTAAACAACTAATCCCAGAAAATTATTAAGTATATCTCAAACTCTGGTTTGCTTTTAGTATTTCTCTAAGGTTAAAAAGGTCAAGAATAAGTCACAGAAGACTAGTGAAGGACTAGAAGACTTTGGGGAGTGAAAGGATGGAGATAACAGGAAGAAGGCGTGTGAAAACTGACTGTGGTCAGTANTCCATGCAGATCCAGGATGGGTGGAGTGTAGAATATCAATATCCAGCTGTTATGTTTCTGAAGATTGGGAAAGTATATGTGAAGGTAGAAATTTCATTAATGTTGGCTTCACTGGAGAATCACGTTACTCCTCAAGATAGGGGCNGAAATGAATGAGAAGATGGGTAAGTAACAAAATACAGTATGTTCATTTATATAGAGAGTAGAGGGCTTATCAAAGTCTCATCTGGTGGCCAGTGCAGGGGAGAGTGAAATCGTGAATGGTCTCATTTGTGAAGTAGATGGATTGCTGGGAAGAATACGACACATAGATCACCTGGATGTGCTATTTGTTTTTGTTAGATGCAGCATGGAATGTAGGACCTGACATTGGTGAAGAAGCTTCAAGAGCAATCTCTATCTGCCAGATGTCAAACCACTTAAACAAACTCAATGATGCAAGAATTACAAGAATGGTATGTGTATACATGTGGGGCCAGGGTACATTTTAATAGAAGTAACTACACAAGATGCTTTATTNGAGTCTGTTATACCAGCTTGCTCTTGTCTGGGTGTTTCTCAGATCTAAGGTTCATACTGAAACATACTCNCCACAAATCATAGGCTAATGGGATTTGGAGGTGGGGCCTTTGGAAGGTAACCAGGATAGGATGTGGTCATGAAGGTGGAGCCTTATGATTACGTGAATGGCTTTATTTGAAGAGAAAGAGAGATCAAGTTAGCAGCTTGCTCTGCCTTGTGAAGTGATAGCCTCCTCCATATCATGACATGTGTGACATGCACACACAGACACACATACACAACAAACAGATAAATGTAAAAATGTTTTCTATTTTACAATAGGTCAGAGGGGATTAAGTGCTACAGGGGGAAAAAAAGGCAGGGAGAGAGACTCCAATTTCAGACAGGGCAGTCAAGGAAGTCTTTTCAGAGAAGATGCCAATTAAGGAAAGANCTAAAAGAGACAAGAGTAAGGCATACAGATATGTGGGGAAAGAGTAGTGGAGACATANATAAACCTTCCCAGAATGTTCAGATAATACAGAGTATAACCTCTACCTTTTAAAAGGGGCTGGAAGGTTGGAATCTCTTGCAGCTTGATGACATCAGGATCATTGCTGACATTCCTGGAGGCCTGAGAGCCCTGAGCTACGACCACAATATCATCCATCTTGGCCCGATGTTTGGCTGGAGATGGGGTCACTGCAAATCAAGTGACACAGATCAGGAAATGCATGATGGGAAGCCACTACTGCCCACCAACACAGTCACCAGAAAGAGTAGTTCACAGTACATAGAGATTTTTCTGATCTTAACATACATGCTTCTTGTCAAAGCCCATCCTTATTTAAAATATAAATTACTTCTTCCAAGAGTTGTAATGGCTACTTTTTGTCTTTGAAATGTTGAAGTGGATTAAAATTTAAAAACTAATAAACAAACAAAAAAACCTAAAAGNAAATGCTGGTGTGATGATGCACACGTTTAATCCCAGCACTGGGGAAGCAAAGGCAGGCANATCTCTATGAGCTCAAGGCCAGCCTGGTCTGTATAGTGAATCCCAGGACAGCCAAAGCTACATAGTAATACCCTGTCTCAAAATAAATAAATAGATAAATAAATAAAACTAAACAACAAAATACTATGAGGGGATGTAACTCAGCTNGAAATAAACTGGACATGGTGGCTCACCACTCCATACTCGAGGTAGAGACAGGAAGATAAAAATTCAAGAACAGGGGCTGAAGATATGGCTCAGTGGTTAAGAGCACTGGCTGCTCTTCCAGAAGTTCCTGGTTCAAGTCCCAGCACTCACATGTTGGTTCAAAACCATTTGTAACACTAGTTCTAGTGGATCCAGCGCCCTCTTACAGCCTCCTCAGACACTATATACATGTGATGCACAGATATGCATGCAGGCAATAATAATAATTTACAGTGTTAGGAGCATAGATCAACCTAGACTACAGGAAACATTTTCTCCAAGGAAGAAAAAAAATGAATATTTTTATGTAGCAAAAGGTCGTTATTTTATAGTGGGGGCTGGCATAGGCAGACTATGGGAACTTCTGTTTTCTTTCTTTTTTGTGGTGCTAAGGATTGTAACCAGAGCCTCTCGTCGAATACTAGGCAAGTACCCTACCACTGAGCTATAGCCCTAGCCCAGGACTTCTATTTTCTATTATATATATATTAAACAACCAAAACTCTCAAACATATAGAAACATACAACATGTATAAAATTCTTGTACAACCAAGCTTTTTATTACTCAACACACAAAAGCATAGGCAGATTTTTTAATGTTCCCTATATGCAAATTTTTTAAATGTCTCCCTTTTTGATTGTCCTAATCTCCTGATATATATTCATAGTTTACAAATGAAGGAACAAAACTGTCTGGGACTTGTCCAAGGCCAACAGCCCTAGAAACAGAGTTAGGAAAGGCACTGAAGGTCTCTGGGTCCTTGGTACAAGGACTCTTCTTAGTGACACAAAACACAAAGCTGTCTCTCTAACCTATCAAAGCCAGNCAGGTGTGCTGAACAGAGCCAGTTTGGCCAAAACCTCTGGTTTTAAACCAAAATATTTAAACCCGCAGCATTACTGTGGCAACATTCAGAAAATTGGAGGGGGCTTCTGGGTCATGTCAATCTCAGGTTCCTTGCGGGGGGAAGAGGTTCAATCCTCCAAGAATTCCCTAGAACAAGACTTCTCACCCAAATATTTTCCTGGTTGGAATAAGAATGAATCCTTCAAGTGTCTTATACTCGAAGGTTCTAGTAGGCAATAGGTATACTCAGGCTCATCAGTCAGATCTGAGGGTAGATACCACAGAAGTACTCTGCCTTCTGGAAACTAGCCTCTCCTGATGCTTGGAGTTTATCCTGGGGGGGCACATATGGGGGTTTGGGATTAGGGGATATTCTGCCACTTTTATTGCTTTTCAGGAACAGTTTATCCTGGCTTGGTAATTTATCTAANATTTTACAAAAGCAGTACCAAAACATCTTTCCAGATATAAATTACATGATTCTTCCTTTCCTCAGACTCCAAAGGGGACTTCAAAGCATTCTAGTCCACCTCTATTATTTTATGCATAAAATGGATAAAGATGTGTGTAAAAATGGGGATACTATAAATACTACCCATAAACATGTGTAAAGCAAATTCTATCAGAAATAAGCCTATGCTGTTGGTTCCTGGATGAGCAACTGTGTTAGAGGACGCCAAGCTCCTTCCCCTAAACTATGCTTCTGGCCGGGCATAGAGGCAAGAAAGTAAGAGATGGCCATCATAGNGGTTTTGTTATAAACAGACATGACACTCTGGGTCTTCCAAGGAAACAACACACAGTAAAGCTAGTAGATGCAAGTTCCCAGACAGCAGGCCTTGAGGGAACTGTCTTGAGAAATGAAGGCCCTTCAGCGTGAATCATCCCCTACATCTGTTAGCTTCCACATTTCTGAGTGGCAAATACTACCAAGTAGAGAGCCATTCTGAAGACTCATTTCAGGTCAGAGGTCTTAATTAACAAGACTAAGCAACCCCTGAGCTTACCTAGTGCAGTTTCAGGTTACTTAAGTGGGTAACAAAGAAAAAAGAAAAAAAAAAAGGACCAAATGGTTTTCAATTACCACTGTTTTATTGAGCACTCACTACAGGCCTAACACAATACTCTTCCAATTTCTACCTCAAACGCTTTGAGAAATCTAAAAATTGTGGACAACAGAAGATACACCAGACCTTGCCTGCCATCTGACCAACTTATTGAAAAAACAAAAACAAAAACAAAAAAACAGGCCCGACATCTAAGTAGAAAAAACAGTTTCTGGAAACAGTGAGGGTGACCGCCCAGCGCTCACAGGTCCCTTCTAAAAAGGAACCTCGACACCCCGTTTTTTCAGGAAGCCTGATCTTAGAGGTTCTGGGTATTATCCATCCAGTGAGCCAAATCTCGGGGGTCAGTGCNGAGTCCTGGAACCGAACATTCACGAGGTCGTCTTTTAAAGATTAGAGCGAAGCCGAGCGTGCCGGTTCGGGGACCAGGGCTGGGGAGGGAGGCCACGCCTTTTCTGTGTAAGGACACACGGTGGGGGCTCCGCAAGCTGCGCCCGGGCGGGAGGTGAGGCACCGACCTGAGGCGTTCAGATCGCCGGGGCGGCTCTCGGCCTCCGCGCTCTGCTCGCTGCCCATGGCGCCGGCAGCGGAGGGACAGCGGGGTAGGGGCCGGGGAGAGCGGGGAGGCCCCTCTGGGCCCCAGGCACGCGGGGAAGCGCGACGCGAAGGCACGCCGCCCGCCTTCCTGAGGGGCGCGCTGACAGAAGACTCAGGACACCAGCNGGGCCACGGCTGTGACCGGCGGGCGGCGCTGCTGTCATTCACTGGCTCAGACGCCTAAACTCGCTCCTTCCGGGACGCCGATTGGCCGCACCGGCTACGCGTAGCCGTCAGTTCCGGGTTCGGAGGTCCCGCCCCCAAATCCGAGGGGCGGGGCGGGGCGGGGAGACGCGCGCTGGAGGTTGGGGCGGCTCTGTCTTAAAGGGCCAGGCCTCCTCAAGGCCAAAGGTGTTGAGAAGGTACCGCCCTTTTCTACCGAAGACACGTTACTTTTGAGAACCACAGGTTAAGCACTGTAATCCTGATGATCTTCGAACAACTTTGCAAAATGGACTGGGTGTTTGTTTTTGAGATAGGACCTCACTGTAGCCCTGGTGGCCTCGAACTCTGGGCGATCCCCCTGACTCAACCTGGGACTATAGAGATGAGCCACCACGCCTGGCAAAATAGGTATTTTTACCCGTTTTACCAATGGAGAATAAATGTGGTCTGTAGACCTCGAATTTCAATCCACACTAGCACAGAAGCAAAACTCCTTTCTAAACTTTGAAAACAGGGAGTTTAGCAGTGGGCGACTATACAGAAAATGCCCAGACACTGTAGAGAAAGGAGCTAGAAATGAGAGAAAAACTGTTAGGGTATGTTGCTTTACATCTCTTGAATGGGAAGTGAATCTAGGCACTTTCTCAGAATCTTGACGGTTATTGACAGGTCACTATGGAACTACCAATGGCCAGGAAGATGTACAGATAATACAAAAGAGAAACCGCTTGTGTGAGCAAATCAAATACACCGGTAATAACCCAATGCCTTCCAAGGGTTCTCTCAACTGCTTCAAGAAATTACAAGCCCCTAGTCTCTATGGTGTATGTCCATGTTGCTAAAATTCCTTCCCTAGGGGAGATATAAATACATCTACGCCCTCCTACAGTCCCAACTACCACCAAAGTTCATTCTGAGGAACCAATGAGTTTATTAGGCTTATTTACAGAGCAATGGTGAGGCGGAACCATGGCAGACTTAAAAGCGGCCACACTGGAAGTTCAGCATCCAATATGGGGATCATTCACCCAACCCTTAGTGTGTAAATGGAGCCCCCCCCTCACTCTCCACCTATATACTCTAGCCCCACCCAGAGATAATCCTCCACCCCCAAGGCCACCTGCAACTAAGGCAGAATTGCAGACTACTGGTTGGGATGAATGGCTGGATACTCAGAGTGAGGGTTCCATGATCTTCTCACCCTCTCTTTCCTTCCAAGAGGAAAGGTCACAGTCAGCAAGCCCAGCGGTGATTATCTTTGGTGAGCAGGCCCAGCTGGAATCCTGAAAATGGCAGTGCTTTGGGTCATGGTCCTGTACAATAGCCTATAATCCAGCACTCAGAGATTGTGGTGGTGGAGGTCAGAGGATCAGGGGATCAAAGTTGCACTTGGGTACACTTACCAAGTTCAAGAACAGCCTGGTCTACATGAGACCCTATCTAAAAAGAAAAAGAAAAAAGAGGGAAAAAAATACAAGAAAATGTCCTAAGATTGTGTGTATAAATACAATCCCAGCAGGGCCAAATAAACATAGTGATTTTTTAACTTTCCTCTGCTGTAACACAAACATGCTCCCTATTTCANGTCATTTAATTTTTGCAACTCTAAGGCCAATAAATATGTAATTTCCAAAGTTCTCAGGTGGTAAATAGTGGGATTATTTGGGACTATGGTTTAAAAACTGGCTTTTGCTTCAGTCCCCTTTACAATGCAATGAGGAGACTGCAAATAGATTTTCAAGTTCAGTATTTTGTAGGAATATGAAGATAGACATAAAATCTACCTAGAGACCAGCATAGGCTCCTAGAATATGAGAGATTGTTTATTTTGCTTTGTTTGGGATTTGATGTGCTGTGTGNTTTTGAGACAGGATCTCTTTCTCTCTCTCTCTCCCTAGCTGGTCTAGTTTTTGGTACACAAGTCCAGGTCAGATGATTCTCCTGCCTCAGCCTCCTGAATGCTGGGATTACAAGTATTACCAGGTCTAGAATGGTGAGGAAAGAAGATGTTTAAATGCCTTTCTTCTTCCTCTTCTTCCTTCTCCTCCTGTGGTGATATTTTGTTTGTGCTCTAACAAATAAAGCTTGCCTGAAGATCAGAGTGCGGCGCTAGCCACTAGAGGCTAGGCAGTGGTGGCACACACCTTTAATCCCAGCACTTGGGAGGAGGAAACAGGAAGTGATATGGCTGGGCAGAGAGAGGAAGTGATAAGGTGGGTTGGTGACAAGAGCTTGGCGCTTTCAGTCTGAGGATTCCTAGAGGTAAGAGGTGGTTGTGGCTTGCTCCTTTGTCTCTCTGCTCTTTCAGCTTTTACTCAGATACCTGGCTTCGGGTTTTTATTATTAAGACCAATTAGAATTCACACTACATCTTCCTCTTCTTCTCCCTCCTCTTCCTCTTCTTCCTCCTCTTCTTCTTCCTCTTCTTATTTTACCTCCTCCTTCTTCTAGATTTTATTTGGAGCAGGAGATAGGGGCAAGTGGGTTGGAGTACCAGTGGACACCAGAAGAGAGCACCAGAGCTCTGGGAACTAGAGTTACAGCCAGTTGTTAGCTACCTGATGTGAGTGCTGAGAACGGAATTCGAGCCTTCAAGAGCAGTACACAATTGTAACTGCTGAGCCATCTCTCTGGTCTTTGAAGTATACAATTGAAATGGGTGGATGTAATGTGATACGGAATTTAGTATGCCCTCATTTGCTGACTCAACATTTACTGGAAACCCGTCAGGTTCTAGGCACATGTTAGAGGTAAGAAGAAAAGATTCAACAAGACGTAGCCCTCATCCTTAAGAAACCTGTAGTCCATTGACAAGAAAATGTAATGAGTGTTTGTACTGTAAGTTTTCTCCATTTGTGATTGGTGCCTCTTATCACAGTAGCAATCTGTGTTACATGTATGAACAACCTTTGAAAGTTTATATCACTTTCATATATAGGAGTCTTATATNACATCTTATAAAAAAACTTTTTTTCTTTTCTGTGGTTTTTGTTGTTGTTGTTTGAGACAGGGTTGCTTTGTAGCCCATGCTTACCTTAAACTCACAGAAATTCTCTTACCTCAGCCTTTCAAGTCCTGGGATTANAGGGCTGTCCCATCATGCCTATCTTAGAAACAACTCTCTTGACTTTTCCAGTGAAGTGGTTTATTCTTGATCACANAGAGAAGGTGTGATACATCCAAGGCTAAAGTTTTCTTCTTTTCTTTGTGCCTATGCCTCCTCTTCCTCCTTACATTACCNAGCACATCCATCCACCCAGTCTCCCATCCAAAAATCTACTTGGCCTCACCAGTGCATCTAAGCAATTGCTAAGTCCCAGAAAGCTTGTCTCTTTAATTTCTCCTTTATTTCCATGCCCAGTTCAAGGCCTCATCATTACTTTCATTTTCTTGAAGTCAGAAGGNCCCTGACCTCACTTCTTTCAATCCATTCTCCATGTAGCAAGCAGAGAGAAAANTAGTATATTCTGACTAATATTTGTTTTTCCCTAATGTACAAGCAACTTTCCTGCCAGATGGGCTGATCCCTGAGNGNTCTGTTTCCTCTCTCTGGTTTACTCAGTTTTTTGTTNCTTCTCTTCCTCCTTATCTAGCTAGCTGAGCTTCTCCTGGTTGGATCTAATTTATATATCTCTTCTTGGAAGACCTCTGAGATTCTTTAGCATCTTCTATCATACATCCTATCTGTGTTTCCATAGCCGTTGATGTACCTATCTCACTCACAGAACTAGGGGCATCTTGAGGTCGGACCCCATGTCTTACTCTTTGATTTTTCTCTTGAGGTACATAACAGATATTTTCCTATATTGTTCTGTATGCTGTGAATATGTGTTGCTCTGATTGATTAATAAATAAAATGCTGATTGGCCAGTAGCCAGGCAGGAAGTATAGGTGGGATAAACAAACAAGGAGAATTCTGGGAAGAGGAAATCTGAGTCAGGAGACGCCAGCAGCCGTGGAAGGAACAACATGCCTGTAGACCGGTAAAGCCACAGAATACGTGGCAAAACATAGATTAATAAAAATGGGCTGAATTTAAGTATAAGAGCTAGTCAGTAATATGCCTGAGCTAATGGCCAAGCAGTTGTAATTAATATAAGCTTTTGAGTTATTAATTTATAAGTGGCTGTGGGACCACTGGATGGGCTGGACCGCATGGGGCCTGGCGGGACCCAGACAAAACATTCACCTACACCTAGTAAAACACTTTAAAAAAAAGGTCCTCCATGTAGATGGGAGTTCTAACTCTTAGGGAAGAGGATCAAAAATCTCTTCAGGTGCCAGACCCAATGAGACACACTTGTAATGCTGTGGGGATTAGAAGGAGCCCTGAGTGAATGTGATGTTGATATGAGCACAACCATGTCAAGGGCCCCAGTGCCTCAGACTCATGGAAGTAGGAAAGCCTTCCCAGATGAGCCTCAGATGGATGGCAAAGGCTTTCTCTGGTCCAGGTTCAAATGCTGTGTATGTAGAAACTATCAACCACATGTTCCTCTCCCAGGATGGCTGCAGCTGGGACTGCTCCCGATAGAGCCTTTCTACCAATATTAGCTAATTCTGGCTCCTTTTCCAGTTGTGTGCACAGACCTACCTCCTCAGGCCCGAGCACTTACTCTCTGGGTTGCTGTTGCTGTTGTGATCCTCCATCAGAGCAAGCTCAACCTACTGGATCCTAGCTTTTCTGGACATGTGTCTGTGTGTCTGTCCTACCTTCATTCTCTCATCGCCCCAGTCGGGTTTCGAGGACCAAGCAACGCAGAGTGTAACATTATCCCAGCACTCAGGAAGCTGAGGAAGGAAGGTCTTGAGTTCAAGGCTAGACTAGGCTTTGTTAAGAAGACCTTGTTTCAAAAACATAACAAAACCTCATGGTGCAATGANGTAGCAAAGGATTTGGTTTCTATTTAAACATCTGTTTCATATCAACAGAACTGTGAAATGTTTATTTTATAGTTTCNACTATTCTGTGACTTGAAAGTAGGACCTTGTACATGCTAGGAAAGTACTCTACCACTGAGCTATATATCCAGTTCTTAATTTTTTTACCTGATGGAGAAATTATTCAGTGATTAAGAGCACTTGCTATTCTTGCAGAGGACCTGGGTCTGGTTCCCAGCACCTACAAGGTGTCTTATAACCACTGTAATTCCAGTTCCAGAGGATTTAATACCTTTCTCGGTCCTTCCAGGGAACTGGCATGCTCACATGACATTCAGGTAAACATTCATATACATAAAATTAAATCTTTTTTTTTTGAGACAGGTTCTTATTTTATATATCTGGCTATCCTGGAACTTGCTCTGTAGACCAGGTTGGCCTCAAACTCACAGAGATCCACCTGCCTCTGCTTCCTGAGTGCAGGGATTAGAGGTGTGTGCCACCGTGCTCTGNAAAAATAAATCTTCAAAAAAAATGTTTTATATGTGGTTGTTAGCTGCCTGAGTGGGTGCTGGAAACCAAATTTGGGTCCTCTGGAAGAGCAGTATGAACTCTTAGCCACTCAACCATTTTTCAAGGTCTTAATATTTTTATTTNGTATTTTGAAACAGAGTCTCGCTAAATTGCCTGCTAGCTTTACAATCACTCTTTAGCCCAGACAGTCATTAAATTTGTGATCCTGCTGTCTAACTTTTAGCTGAGATTACAAACCTGTGCCTCCTGGCCCAGCTCCAGGAAGTTTTGTTTAGTCATTATTTTCGTCAGTGACCTTTGTTCACTGCTGTAATTGAGACATGTAACAAGCCACTGTGGCAGAACACTAAAGCTGACATTTGTCATTTGAGACAGGGCCTCATGAAGTCCTGGCCATGCAACCGAGGATGACCTGATCTTCCTGCTTTCCCATCTTGAGTTTGGGGGTTATAAGGCAGGTGTGGAGACACCCTGCAACCTGAAATTTCTAATGGTGAAGAGCTACTTAGTTCCCATCACCCTCAACCTTATCATCTACAGAGACGGGGTATGATAGATGGAATCTTGTTGCAGCAGGAAAATTATTCCAGTGCTGTAATTAATCCACACCGGAGTCTGGTTTTCCTTGGCAACTCTTTGGTACCAAGCTGTGGCAACATTACTATAGCTGGAAAGTGGGTCACCCTCTACCTACCATGAGTTGGTTTCACGCAATGGACCATTGTTCACAAACTTTCTCTGGCAACATATACCTCCTGCAGCTATTGGTTAAAGCTGGGCTTATATGTTGGCTGTACAGGCCTAGAATAATCTATAACTGCAGTTTGAGAACTTTCACACCAGCCAAAGTGAAGATGTTGCTGAAAGTTAGACCAAACTGCATCAGTGTATTAAGTGAGGTATCATTGTTTGGGGTTATATGCAAGCAGGGGTGAGGGGAGCAATGGGTAAGAGCTACTTTAACCACCAATGCTCATTTTCCGTTCATTTGGCAGCAAGGACATTCTAGTTAAATACATTTAACAACTCTAATATACCAAGGACTATGCTAATTGTTTAGGGATGCCATTTTAACAACGGCAAAGGACGTCATTGCCTTCATTGCTATTATCCATACTCATAGGCAAATCATAACTGGACTTGTACTCCTGTAATCCTTGCACTTGGGAGGCAGAGACAGGAAGATCAGGGCTTAAACATTCATCCTCTGCTACGTATGGAGTTGGAGGCCAGACTGGTAAGAACCTGTCTCAAGCAAAAAACAAACCAAAACAAACAACCCACAACAACCACCACCCAGTAAATCCCCCCAAAGGCAAATGCCTTCCCCCAGGGTTGCCTTACAGTTAGCTGGGGACCTGCCAGCTGTGATTGAGGCCCCTCCTGTTCTCAATTATGGAAATAGGATTCTCCTAATTATGCCCAAATAGGATGCACTGTGAGCTTTGACCAAGAAGGTGTTATTGAACCAAATGTGGTGGTGTACCCCTGTAATACCTGCACTTGGGAAATAGAGGCAAGAGGATCAGGAGTTCAAGGTCACCCTTGCCTACACAAAGAATTCCAAGCCAGCCAAGCCTTCAAGACACNGTCTGAAAACAAAAAGCAGCGACTGCCTCTTACAGTGGTTGCTTCTGAAGCAAGGGACAAGAAGATTGCGACCCTGGCATGCGGCTTGAATACACCTGGGTGGGTGACTTCCCCATCAGCACCTGTGCTTGCCCTTCAGGGCCTCCCGGCGGCCCGGCAGCACAGCTGCAGACCCTTAGTGACCCGGAGGGTCCCGACTTCTCCCTCTAGTGGCTCGCAGTGTGCTGGGTGCAGTGGCGACGCCGGGAGCTGGGGACCTGGAGCCTGGGCTCTTGCAGGTCCCGGCTGGGGCGGTCAGGCTGGATGTTGCTGGGAAGCAGCTCCGGGTTGCAGGGCAGGGACGCGCCCTTCCCCCCGTGCAAACTTTCAGTCGCTGCGACGGAAGCAGGAACTTGATCACGACAAAATCTGCGGGGCCAGTGTAGGAGCTGCGAAGCATCCCCTGCGATCCTTTCCAGACCCTTATGCGCTTCGCCGGTCCTTTGAAAAAGCCACCTAGCTGTCCTTGAGCCCAAGCGCCACGGGAACCACAGGGATCTCTCGTTTGCAGGTAAAGGTGTCTCTTTCCTTCCTCTGGCTGGCCTCGGGTAGAGTCGACCCCTGCCGAGAGCAGCTCTGTTCTTTTCCTTGGCCCGGCTCAGGCACCCACACCGAAGCGACCCCAGGGAAAAGGCTAGGGCAAAAAGGGGCTGGTCTGGAAAGTGTGTCGCTGCAATATCCCAAAGCAGATGGCCAGGCAGGCTTGAAAACACCTGCTATAAATGGCACAAGCTCCAAGTTGTCTGCAGAGGGAGGCCAAAGCTCTCAGGGAGCAGCATGCAGTTTGTTTCCATGTTTTCCGTTTGTCTTTCTTTTTCCTTCTTCACCTGCTGTGTGATACTCTGTAAAGGGGTGGGGGGTCGGGGAGAAAGGACGGTTATTGACTTCTTGATAGCATGTTGTAAATGATTCGCAACAATTGAAATAGCTACATACAAGTTAAGTTTGAGTGACTCTAGTAGGCTGGAGTTTCTCTCTTCCATCTGTGTCTGTCCCCCTTTTCAGCAAGATTAAGTTGAGCTTCTAGGCCTTAAACCCCAAATAATAGCTGATTAGATAACTTCATGCGCTGCTGTGTAGCTCAGTGTAGAGGGCTCTGGGTCCTGGCTCTAGGATTGTGCTAATATGTAATCCTTAATTGGGGACAAAAAAAAAAAAAAGTCAGAAACCTAAGTAACCAGATGTTGGATAACTTTAATGAAACTATTTCTTTAATTAATTGCATTTTCACTGTGTAGCCCTGACTGGTCTGGAACTCATTATGTAGACCAGGCTGGCCTCAAACTCANAAGATCTGCCTGCCTCTGCCTTCCCAGTTGTAGCAAGCTTTCTTATTGGGCTATCTTTGGCCCTCCAGCCTGCAAATAATGACCCGGAGACTTATTATTAATTATGAAAGTTTGACCTTAGCTTAGGCTTTTCCCCAACTAGCTCTTATAACTTAATTAACCCATATTTTTTTAATCTACATTTTGCCACGTGGCTCNGTTACCTCTTCTTAGTATGCTCGTCTGACTTGCTCCAAGTCTGCCAGCAAAATCATGTGCTTAGATTCCTCCTCTCAGCTTCTCTCTCTCTGCCTGGAAGTCCCACCTATTCTCTCCTTCCTAGCTATTGGCCATTTAGCTCTTTATTAAACCAATCAGAAAGCACCTTTGGCAGAGACACATCTTCACAGTGTAAACAAATATTCNGCAACACTCAGTGCTGTAGTTAAAGGCACGTGCTACCATGCCAATACCTTTGTTTTTAACATAAAAAAAAANCACAAACCCCACCAACAACAACAACATGTATTTGTGTGTGCACACATGAATATGTGTTTATACCTTAGTGCATAGTGTAGGTCAAAAGACAACTTGAGGGAATTAATTCTCTCCTTCTGCTATGGAGTCCCAAGGATCAGGCTTGGCAGCAAGTGCCGTTACCCACTGAGCCATCTCTAAGGATGTTACTCCTGCACCCCGAGAGCACAGCTCCTGCTCAGTCTCCTTGCACAGTTCATGTTTCTGTGCAAGTGCTGGAGGACAGACTATATCAAACTCGCCCTCTCCTCCCTTCCTTCTCCCCTCTCCAGGCTCCATGGATAGAATTCAGGAAGTCTGTGGATGTTGGGAAAATTTATTACTTCCCTAGCCTCTCACTGAAAAGCAGCATTTCCGTCAAGAAGAATGTAGACAAAAGCCATAGTAGTGTTAGCAGTAACTGTGGTTAACCACCACTAGACAGCACAGATCCTTTTCATAGGTGTTACTCGTTACACATGTCTCAAAAGATTATACTTAANGCTACTTCAAAATTGTGGCAGTTATTTGATATTGCACTTATTATTTTTACTAAATAAAGAAGCATGTACATCACACAGTTATTTTATTTCTTGTTTTAACTGGAGGTGGAACTAAAAATAGGTTCTGTCTCATTAGGATATTCTCTCTCTCTCTCTCTCTCTCTCTCTCTCTCGTGTGTGTGTGTGTGTGTATGTGTGTTAAGGTCTCATTGTATTCCAGACTGGTCTAGAGTTCACTAGGTAGCTCAGACTATCCAAAAGCCTCAAGTGCTGGGATTTCAGGTGTGAACTGCCATGCTGGGCTACACTGGATTTCTTGTGAAGATTTGAGGACATGAACTGTATAAAGTACATATAGAGACTGGCATGTGAAAATGATACATGTTTTCCTGTTACTGTACACAGAAGCTGGATGTAATAACAAGGGAAATATTACACTTGTGTTCTATAATCATAGACTGGCTTTGTATGCTAACTTTTGTTAGTTAACCAACTAAAGTTCATTATTCATGTAGGTTTCACTTGAAGTGTTTTACAGTTCTATGAGTCTTAGTAGCTATACAATGATGTATTCNTTACAGTATCATACAAAATAATATCACAGCTCTAAGAAGCCTCTGTACTCCATCTATCCATCCCTCTTCCCCGCTCTGATATATTTTTAGGGTTTTAAATTTTTGTTTTTCATCAGGCATGGTGGTGCACACCTTTAATTCCAGCACTTGGGAGACAGAGACAGGAAGATCTCTGTGAGTTTGAGGCCAGTCAGGTCTACATTTTGAGTTCTTGACAGCCTGGGCTATGTAGAGAGACCCTGTCTCAAAAAAAAAAATAATAAAGAATAAAATTCTCTTTTTCCTTTTATGTCCATGGGTGTTTCGCCTGTATGTAGGGCTGTGCCTACCTGTGTGCACTCCCCAAGGAAGCCAGAAGAGGGCATAGCCCCTGGGACTTGAGTTACAAATAGTTGTAACTCGTGCCATGCATATGCTGGTACTAGAACCTGGATCCTCTAGAAGAGAAGCCTCTGCACTTAACCTCAAAGCCATCTCTACAGCCCCAGTTGTGGTATTTTTTATTTGGTTTCTCTAGACTATCAGGACATATTCCAAGTAAAGTTCAGAGTCAAACCTGTTCAGACTGGCTTTTTTCACTTAGCAATACACAGCTGAAGATTTTTCCTGTCTTTCTATTGCTTGATAATAACATTTAAATACATGATTGTGTCTTATTTATCCATTGATTGTTTCTAGCTCTGAGCAATTTTGAAGAATGCTGCTATAAGCATTCACATGAAGATTTTTTTTTGTTGAGAAGCAAACTTTTCAAAAATTCAATTTTAATTGTGTGTGTGTGTGTGTGTGTTTGTGGGTGTGTGTGTGGGTGTACTGGTTTGTGCAGGAGCCTGCAGTGCCTGAAGAGGCCAGAAGAGGGTGTCAGATCCTCTTGGAGCCGGAGTTTGACAGCTCCAGAAAGGCAGTATCTGCCCTTGGCAGCTAAGCTGTCCCTCTAGCCCCTACACAGAGTTTTTAATGCATTTGGATAAATACATGTAGGACAGTTGCTGAAGTCTATGGTGAGATGACCTTTAAGCTCTGGAAGGCACCACCCACTTCTTCCAGAGTGGCTCTACCATTTTACATTTTAACTGCAAGGAACAGGAGTTCCTGTTGGTCCACATCTTGGTCAGCGTTTGGTGCTGTTTCTTGGATTTTTACCATTCTAATAGGTGTGTAGTGGTGTCTCAGTGTTGATTGAAATCATAGTTCCTTGATGATATAATGTTGAGCATTTTCAGTATATTTATTTGTCATCAGATATATTATGTGTATATATATATATATGACATCTCAAATATTTTTCCCATTTTTGAGGTTTTTTAGTTTTGGTTTCGTTTCTGTTTTTCTAGGATTTGTTTGTTTGTTGTGTTTTTTGTTTTGGACAAGGTTCCACTATGCAGTCCTGGCTGGCCTGGAAGTCAATATATAGATTAGGCTGGCCTCACACTCTGCCTGCCTCTGCCACCTGGGTGCTGAGATTAAGGGTATATACCACCATGCCAGGCTCCCTTTTTTAGTTTTTCTCTTTTTGTTGAGAGTTCTTGATATGTTTCAGATGTCAGGCCTTTACCAGACAGGTACTTCACAAATATCTTCTCTGTGGCTGCGATGTTATAAAGCCCAGTGGGTAAAGCACCTGCTGGGCAAATGTGAGGACCAGAGTTTGGATCCCCAACCCTCACAAATTCTGAGCAGTCTGGGCAGTCTTTGACAGGTAGAGACAGGATCCTGCAGCAAGCTGGCTNGAGAGACTATGTCAGCAAACTCTGAGTTTAATTAAAAACCCATGCCTCAAAAGAAGATGGGAGAGCCATTGAGGAAGATCCTGAACATCAGCTAGCACAGGCACGTGCACCCCACGCACACGGGAAGAACAGTGGCTTTTATAAAGCAGCAGTTTTTAATTTTAATTGAATATAACATCAGAGACTGGAGACATGGCTCAGTGCTTAAGCGTACCTGTTCTTGCAGAGGACCTGGGTTCAGTTCNAGCACCCACGTGGTGGTTCACAACCATCCATAACTCCAGTTTCAGGGGATCCAATGCTGTCTTCTGACATCTGTGGGCACCATGCATGCCCATGGTTCACATATATACATGCAGGCTAAATACTTGTACACATAAAATCAATGTAAAAAACCCAGCTTTTTAAAGGGATTATACTTTTCCTGTTGTATCTAAAAATACATCATTTAATCAATCAAAGAATATGAAGACTTTTCTCCTCTATTGTTGCCTGGAATCATATAGATTTGTGTTACACATTTATGGCTGAGATCCATTTTGAGTGCATTGTTATGAAAGGTAAAAGGTTTGTATCTCCATTTATATTTTACATGTGTCTATCCCACTGTTCCAACACTATTTTTTAATCTAGTTTATTTTTATTTATGTGTCTGTGTGTAAATATGCACATATGTGTGCAAAGGCCAGAAAAGGGTGTTGGAGCCCCTGGAGCTGGATTTAGAGCTGTCTGTTAGCCCCCTAAATTGGTACTGGGAACCAACCTCCAGTCCTCTACAAAAACATCAAATGCTCTTTAGCACCAAGTTATCTCTCTAGTCCCCAACACTATATTTAAATTGCCTTTGCACCTTTGCCGGATTAGTTGTCTATATTTGTATGTGTCTCCTCGTAGCCTGTATCTCCTTCCATTAATCTATTTGTCTATTCTGCCAATACACTTTTTTTTTTAATAATTGTAACTTTCTAGTAAGCTTTGAATGAGGAAGTGTTGATCTGCCGACATTCTTCACTATTGTGCTGATTGACTCTCATAGGTCTCTGCATTTCCATGTAATTGCTAAAAGTCGTTTTGGTATTATCCACAGAGTGACTTGCTGGGGTTGAATTTATAGATGATATTGGGAAGGACTGATATCTTAATATCAGTCTTAATATCTTCCTGCCACAAACATGGACTTTCTCTTCATTTA
>LZPO01007944.1:982326-1000986 GCA_001675575.1 Neotoma lepida
TGTTGTCTCTAGACGGACAGCAGACCTGGGAGATAGTAAGAGAAATGCAAATCTGCAGGCCACACCCGGAGCTCTGGCTTGGACAGAGCAATCTCTGTGCTAAGCCCTGCAGGTGATTCTGCAGCTAGATCAAGTCTGAGACTCACCCTGCCAGAGAATTGTTTATACAGCACTTACCTGCCTGCGTGCCTCTGCAGCCGCGAGACTATTTTGAGCTTTTTATTTCAGGAAGTGCTTTTCACTTTGCTCTTCATTGTTCACTGCAGCCAGGTACACCTGTGCGGGCAGACAGACAGACAGACACACTGAGGAGGGGGTCTAGTACTCGTAGAGTAGGAAGCCTTTAGAACTATTTGGTGTTATTCTTGTTGGACCAGCTACCGCATTAGTTTTCTTAAAATTTTTTATTTAGTTAACCTGGCCTCTTAGCACAGGAGAGTTATCCCAACTACTCAGGAGGTTGAGGCAGAAGGATCACAAGTTCAAGGTCTGTCAGGGATACAGAGTGAGTTCAAGAGCAACCTGGGTAACTTACTAAACACACATACATACACACCCACACAAACATACCACACACACATACNTATAGGACCCGGGGCTGAGGAGGAGATAGCACAGTTGGTAAGATATTTGTCACACAATCATGAGGACTTAAGTTTGATATCACAGAATCCATGAAAACAAACAACTGTGCATGATGGTGCATGCCTGTAATCCCAGCACTGGAGATCAGAGACAGATGGGTACCTGAGGTTGGCTGGCAAGCTCCAGGTTCAGTGAGGGACCTGAAGAGAACAAAGGCCAAAAGTGTCAGGTAAAGTTGTAGACAGCCAACATGGAGCCACTGGGGATATTAGGTATGGCTTAGTTAAGATGGCTGCTACCTGATGTCCCAGGAACCATGAGCAAACAATAAGCAGGACTGTTAGGTAACTCATGTAATTCTCTGGCAAGAATCCACTTTTGTGTGACTTCCTATAATATGTCCTTGGGACCAAAGGTGCATGCACTCACCTGAAATAAAGTATGTCACATCTGCCAGCAGCTGCTGATCATTCATATCTGCTCTCCTAACTCAATGGCATCAGGACCCTATCTCAAAAACTAAGATGGAGGGGCTGATGAGAAGGCTCAGCAGATGGAAACATTGTCCTATGTCCCGAGTTTGATTCCTTGTGCTGCCTAGTTTTATGTCAACTTGTTACCNGCTAGAGTCATTTGGGAAGAGGGAACCCCAATTGAGAAAAAAACCAGGTTGACCTGTGGGATATTTTCTTGATTGATGATTAATGTTGGAGGGCCCAGTCCATTGTGGGTGGTGCCACCCCGGGCAGGTGGTCCTGGAATGTATAAGAAATCAGACTGAGCAAGCCATGAGAAGCAAGCCAGTAAGCAGCAGTCTTCCATGGCTTCTGCTTTTAGTTCCTGCCTCCATGTTCCTGCATTAAGTTCCTGCCTCTACTTTCCTCGATGATGGACTATTTATTGCCTGGAAGTATAAGATGAAACAAACCCTTTCCTTCCCATGTTGCTTTTGGTCATGGTGTTTGCTCACAGCAATAGAAACCCTAACAAAGACATCCCTGGAATCCATGTAAAGGTGTAAAGGAGACAAACTAACTCCACATAAGATGCACTTTGACCTCCACATGTGTTGTGTGATATTTTGATCACATTCTGACACTCCAGAGACTGCTAATAAAACTTGCTTTAAATCAGAGGGCAGAGCTAGCTACTAGCTGACCAAAATTAACCATAGAGGTTTTGGAGGATTGAGGACAAAAAGAGAGACACAGGAAGTAGTAGGGCAGGACTTAAAGGGTCTTGGGCTTTTTGGATTGAGGAATGAGAGAGAGAGACAGAGAGACAGAGACAGGAGGTCACTAGTCACTTCTCCTCTGTTTCTCTGATCATTGAGGTTCTTACCCTGACATCTATTCCAGAATTTCTATTGATAAAGAATAATTAGATAAACACTTCACACATGAATGCCATGGCATGCCTATACAAATACATCATATAAACATACAATAATAATAACATTAAATTAATTAATAATTAATAAAAAATTAAATCTAAACNAATAAGGTAGAAAAGAATTGAAGAAGACACCAGATCTTGAAACCTGGCCCTCCATACATAGATATATACTTGTGTATATGCACCACAGCCCCCTCTCCACAAGGGTAGAGATGAAGCTCATTGTTGGGGTGTGTCTTAGTTAGGGTTTCTATTTCTGTGAAGAGACACCATGATCAAAGCAAGTCTTATAAAAGAAAGCATTTAATTGGGGCTTGCTTATAGTTTCAGAAATTTAGTCCATTTTCACCATGATGAGAAGCATGATGGCATGCAGGCAGACATGCTGCAAGAGAAGTAGCTAAAGTTCTACAACCAGATCCACAGGCAACAGGAAGAGAGAGACTCCGGGCTTGGAATGGGCTTCTTGACATTTCAAAGCCCACCCCCAGTGACACACTTCCTCCAACAAGGCCACACCTTGCAATCCTTTTAAATAAATTGCCTCAGTCCTTGGTGACTAAGTATTCAAAACTATGAGCCTATGGGGGTCATTCTTATTTAATCCACCACAGAGTGCTTACCCAGCATGTATAAATTCAATCTCTAGTACTGCCCCCAAATATGTGTATATACAACTTTATTATTTGTGGCTTTTGCTTTGTTTGTCTTTTGAGGTAGAGTCTCATCATATAGTCCAGAGTGGCCTCCAATGTATGATCCTTTGCTTCAGCCTCTCAAGTTTTGGGATTGTAGGCGTGAGCCACCACACCAGTCTATTTATTTATCTTTAAATGTTATTATTGTATGTGTGTACACATGTGTGTGCCCTGTCATGCCAATGCATGCATGCTACAGTGCACAGTGAAAGTCAGAGGAGAACTGTTGGGAATCGGTTCTCTTTCCACCATTTGTTTCAGGGATTGAACTTGGGCTATCAGGCTTGAAAAGCAAGTATTTTCACCCACTGGGTCATCTCAAAACACGTCACCTTCACTTTTTGCCCTTGACTTGAGTTTATAGACAAAGGACCAGTGATTATTTTGTGTTTTCTGGGACTGTCTCTCCATTGCCTAAACATGTAAGTCTGCACCCTAAACATGGAAGACCAAGCCTTCTTGGTCACTTCTTGAGTCTCCTACCATGGGGCCTTGATAGAACCTCTTCTTTACAGTGAGAATTCTTAGGAAGAACTTATGATTCAAGATCCTAGGCATATTTGGTATGTAAACTAGATATACAAATCAAATGTTCATTGATAATAAATAAAAAATTATTTTAAGGCAATCTTTTGAGATATATATATAAAAAATATATATAACCATTTATTCAATATTAAACATCAAATAGCCAAACAACACAATCCAAAGACAGGCAAGTTTTATACTTCCAGCTGGACAATAATGGTAGGAAAATATTAAAAGCCTTTGTTTTCTGTAAGTATATCATTATGTTTCTATTAAGAACAGACACTTAGATGTACAGTAAAGACACTGCAATTCAAAACATACAGTAGTTTCAAATCTCAGCTGAGGTGTCTCAGGCAGCGATGGTTAGTGTTGTGTAGTGTGACTGTGTGCATAGTGTAAGGTGTGCCCACGTTGTGTGCTTGGGCCTCAGGCTTCAGGATGTCATGCATGGCAGCATGGCTGAACACTGCCATAAACACCTTGGGGTTATTGTGTTTGATTTTTAATTAATTTTTGGTTGTTGCATGTTTTCTGTTGCCAGATTTTTTTTTTTACAACACCCATATTCAATTACACAAGCATACTTGGGATTGTGACCCACAGTTTAAAAAGCTGTTCTTCTGGGTGGCCTAAATGACCAGCATTTATTCCTCATAGCTCTGGAGGCTGGGAAGTCAGGGTCAGGTAGTTAGCTGATCTTTGGTGTGGCTGAGCTTGCTTTCTGCTTGATAGACAGCTATCTTTTCATTGTATCCTTACTTAGCAGAGAGAAAAAAATCACCTCTCATGACTCTTCTTATAAGGTGCCAATCCTAGTGATAAGGGTTGCCCTCCCAAGGACCTAATTATCTCCCTAAAATTGCATTTCCTAATACCAAGGCTTTGCTTGTTTGGCTGGTCTTGAATTCAATATGTCTCTGAAGATGACCTTGAACTATCAATTCTTCTGCCTTTAATTCCCAAGTGCTAGGATTACATGTCCTCTTTGATAACATAGTTACAAAGAAACAAAAATAATCTCAGTGCCCCACAAGTCAACACATGGACAAAGCAAAAGTAGCTTGGCAAGGCAATTCTTCTTGTAAAAAGCATTTGCCAAGACTCAAACTGGGCTAGCAAGCACATTTGGCCAAGATGGCTTCTGTCTGCTATCCATGCCATAGGTTGTGACTTTGTCTCATCCTATTGATGAGAGGTCCACTTCACAATCTTGACTGACTAATTGATATAAAGGGGAAGGAGAATGTTCAGGAAATCTGAGTCCTTGGTGGCTAACTACCTTTGATAGAGAAAACCTAACTATCTTTGATTGGAAAAACAAAACAAAACATTTCTCACCAATATGTTAACACTGAATTTCAGAGGGCACATTCAGCCCTGTAATACCACACTCAAATGGAAAAAAAAATGCATCAAAGTTCAATGTTAGGAAAATGGCCTACATACAGTGAGATGGAAACAGAAAAGAGATGATCTTTAAATCAACAAAGGTCTAGAGAAATTAATTTAATACCTGCCCTTCAGAACAGAGTTTTGAAGCAAAAGTAGAAAGTGGCTTTGGGAAGGTAGAGGTGCAGACCTCCAACTGAAGGAATAGTGTCAGCAAAGACAGTGAGACTCAAACAGAGCAGCAGTTGCTGGGGTCCAGAGATGCTCAGAAGTCAGAGCCTGAGAGATTGGGCTGTTAGAGAGGAAGACAACCAAGCACCCTGCCTTGCCCAGAACAATCCTGGGGTAGCGGTGACAGTCCTCAGTTCTTCAGTTTGGGACAAATTAGGATGGTTGGCCACACCAGGAGAGAAGCTGTAAGGCAGAAGATCATATGCGTCATAACAAGATACGCAATTGATCCATTGAGCCACTAAAGGATCAGAGTGTATTTAGAAAGAATGTCAGAGGGCTGTATTGCCAGGCATGGTAGCCAGAGGTCAACACCTATGCTTTGCAAGGGAAGGCAGACTCAAGTCTCNAAGCTTCTGCTAGCCAATGCATGTGGAGAAATTAAGATCAAATAATGTTGTTAAAGAGGAGATGGCACAGACAGCAGGGCTAGGAGGGAGGAGTGTGGAGTCCTGTGTGCATTCTTCGTAGCCACTCACATGGCCCTATGAGCTTTGTCTCCTACATCTGTGAAATGGGATAATACCTACTTGGTCTGTTAAATGGATAATACCTACCTCCTTGGTTTGTTTTGATGATCAAACAGCCCAGTATGTGTAAAGAGTGGTAAACTATAAAGCACTCCATGATGGTTACTAATAGGACCACTGTCATACCCCGCCTCTGTCNCATATAACCACATCAGGACAGGGTAAATTTGATTGTCATTGAATCACTTGCTGTTCAATGGCATTGAGTCATCATTAATAAACCCTGAGTGTCAGCTGGCTTGAATGGGGTTGAGAGAGGCTGGGGAGAATCTCTAGGCAAGAGACAGTCCAGAATCTTCCCCCTTCCCCTACACACTGTAAACATTTAAATTGGGTAAAGTGGGAGTCAGCCAAAATGCCCAACCGTGAAAGCTGAATTACCTGAGCACCCAAACGGTGGAAGGAGAGAACCGACTTTCCAAAGTTGGCCTCTGAGTTTCACATTTATGTCTGGTACATCTATTTTTCCCTACATGGACATATCACACAGAGAGAGACACAGAGACACAGACACAGACACACACATACACAGATACACAATACACACACATACACATACACACACACACACACAAATAAAGCAGGTAAAGTGAGATTTAAAAGAATAAGAAAGCTATGTGTTGTGACATATGCCTCTAGTTACAGTACTAAGAGGGGTAGTAGGATTGCTTGACCCCAAGAGTTTAGGGTCTAGCCTGGGTTATATGGCAATACCCCCCCCATCAAAAAATAATGAGTAAATAGGTAGATAAAATAATAAACAAACAAATGATAGAAAGAGGAGACAGAGGGACAGAAGAGAATGGGGGAGATTTGTTCTAGACCCCAAAGTATGTTTCTAAGGGTGGCTATAAAGTTAAGTTGTATTCTGCTTATGTCCTGATAAGCCCTTTGCCAGAGGACAAAGCTCAGGCTGTAGATGTAGTTCAGCTGGAAGGGTGTCTGGCATGTATGAAGCCCTGGGCTCCATTCCCAGCACCACATAAATTCATACCTGCCATCTCAGCACTCAGGAGGTAGAGGCAGGAAGACTAGACATTCAAGGTCATCCTCAGCTACATATGAAGTTCAAGGCCAGCTTGGGCAACATGAGATCCTGTCTCAAAGAAAACACATCAACAAAGCTCACATTTCTTGATCAGAGTTCTGTTTTTTCTCTGTTGTGTTTAGTTCTTTCTTTACAGCTTAGGTTACCATGGTGAATGGTATCCTTGCTTCTAGGTCTCCTACTTTTTTTTAAAATCTAAAATGTGTGTGTGTGTGTGTGTGTGTGTGTGTGTGTGTGTGTGTGTGTATACGTGTGTCAGAGGCAGGAATCGGTTCTTTCTCTTCACCCTGTGTGCTGGAGATCTAACTCAGGTTATCAGGCTTGGTGATGGTCTAATGACCCTTTGTATCTCCTCCCTCTCTGAGGAAAAGTCAACAACCAACAGGCCTGATAATTGAGGATGGCTGTTCTGATAATGATGAGGGCTCCTACATTTGGAGATGGCACTTTACAGTGATTATGGAATTAGGTTTGAGCTTACATTCAACCTTTTCAGCTCACCTCTGCCATGTTTTTTCCCTTTGGATGAGGCTTAAGAGAAGTAGTGTAGATTATCAAGAGCCCCTATTCTGGAGCCAGATGGCCTGGCTGTGAGATCTCAGACCAGCTACCGAGCCTTTGGTCCTGCAGTGCCCACATATATAAAATGGAGATGTTTGCATTAGTATATAGGAGTATATCCATATATGTGTGAATAACTAAGGATTGATTGGCCCTGGGAATGTTACACAAGCTTCCTATTTCCCACCAGTGTTTTTAATTTTCATTTTAAGACAGTCTCCAAATTGCTCAGGTTGGCATTGAACTCACTCTGTAGTCCAGGAAGGCCTTGACTTTGCAGCCCTGCCTCAGTTTCCCAACTAGCTGGAATTAAGGGCCAGGAATCCCAAATTCATCCTTCTTTACCGTTCTCTGACCACTGAGAGTCAACTTGTCTTGACACCTGCTGGAGTGTTCTCATAAAGTAAATTTTAATAGGATTGATTGTTTTCTCTGTATTTTGAAGGTAAAACCAGATTTATATACCCCTCAAATAGAATTGATTCTGAAATTAGAAAAGGAAAAATAATTTCTCCTTTCCTGATTGCAGTATTCCTCTTCACCCTCTCAGAAATGGCAAGGATGATTTTATACATAAAACTATGTTTTATGTATCTGGACATGTGCTTTCTTTAAAAAGNTTTTTAAGATTTATTTATTTTATGTGCATTGGTGTTTGCCTATATGCATGTCTGTGTGAGGCTGTCAGATTCTCTGGAACTGGAGTTACAGACAGTTGGGAGCTGCCATGTGGGTGCCAGGAGTTGAACCCAGATCCTCTGGAAGAGCAGCCAGTGCTCTTAACTGCTGAGCCATCTCTCCAGGAGCTGGATATGTGCTTTTAAAGCAGCAGTGGCATTATTTTGTTCATTTTGTGTGAAAAATCGAAGGAACCGGCATTTCACAGTTCCNATTCAGGCTGAAAGCTTCTTAAGTGGTGAGATTTTAGTGAAACGCGGAGAAGTAGAGTGATGTGAAAACTTCCTAACGTCACAAAACCTTTTCAGAGCACGAAAGAAGAATGCTTGTGTTGAGAAGACACTCGTGCTAAACACATTGTCAAGGACGGAACCTTGAACCCTGAGGCGNGGTTCCTGCTGCTGCTTTACTAACAATACAACTTTAAACCTATTTGAGCTGGGAAATTTGTTATCAGATGACTCAGGTGGGGAAATCCAGTTCATTGGTGCCAAAGATGAAAGCAAGAGATTAGGCATTTAAATGTTGAGGTTCAACTCAGTCTTGTGAATGAACTACAGCTATCTTGGATGTGGAGAAAAGAGAGAAGGCAGTTACTCAAGTTTAAAAAAATAAAAACATTACAGAGCTCTATGGATTTAAATAATAAAACTTTATGCTTACAACATGTTTATCTTTCAATAGCCCAAGTGTAGAGCAAATCTTAAACGGTCTTATTAATTGAAAACACCAGGCCAGGTATTGAGGTAAATTCTGAATGATCAGAGAGACAGAACAAGCCACAGCCAACCTCACCTCNTCACAGAGATCTGGATGGATCTCTGCCTCGGGAATGCTAGGATTAAAGGCATGTGCTACCACTGTCTAACCTCCATGTTTAATCTAGTGGCTGTTCTGTTCTCTGACCCCAGATAAGTTTTATTAGGGTACACAATATTTTGGGGGACATAATATAATCACCACAGCCCAAGTACTTTTATTTTAAAACATGCTGAAAGTTTTTTTTTAGAGTAAATTATATATGAATAACTTTTTGTCTTCAGCTATTTGAGATTGAGAACTGGATTTCCCATCACCCTCATACTTTTTAAAATTATTTCCAAAAGGACCTTTCCTTTCTATGTGGTGAAGGGTTGGTCCTGCCTGGTGAATCCAGTTGAGAATTCACTGGATTGTGAGGGTCCTATCTGAATCAATGGACAAACCTTGACAGATTCACAGTCTGATGGTGTTATCCAGGAGAGGTGGCATTAGAAAAATGTGGCATAGTTGGAGGAAGTAGGTGTGTTCTGGAAGGGTTTGTTTTGCATCTGACTCTTTGCTGCCTGGCAACCACAGGATCAGCGCCTCTGTTGGGCTTTGTCCTTCCATCATGATCCTCTGTTTCACCACAGACCCTGAAACTCGCAGCCAAAACAAACCTTTAGCCGTTTACATTACCTCTCTTGAGTATTTTGTCATAGTCATAAAAAGTCTGACCACACCCATAACACCCATGTGAAAAGTTTTATGGCATCCACTTATGGAGAAACTTCGAATTGCCTCCTGTCTCTGTGTCTGTGTCTGTCTGTGTCTGTTGCTGTCTCCGTGTCTCTGTCTCTCTCTCTGTCTGTCTCATTTTAGTCCAGCACAGGTCAGAATGCTCTACATAGGCCAACCTGCCAGCAAACTCATCATGATCCTCCTGCCTCTGCCTCCTAAGGGCTGAGTTTACAGGCAGGTGCTTCCTCCCTAGCGTCTCTTGGGATAAGAGCAGAAATCAAAAGGTGAATTTTCTAAAACTCTAGGCAGCCATACCAAGCCTTGATTTTGTTTTCGTTTTGTCCTGTTGTTGTTTTTTGGTTTTTGTTTTGTTTTGCTATCTCTGACAGTCACCCCAGGAAAGAGAAGGAACCAGAAGGCTAGCCAATGCACTGCCTCACCCTATGCACATAGGTGTGTGCTCAGCTTACTTCACCCACTGGGTGGGGAGGGGCTCCTCCAGCAACTGCTGCCTTCTAGGACTCAGGTGGGACAGCACCTAGCNGATGTGAGCTTCTGCTGATTCCAACAAAGAGATGGGCAGAGACCCAGCGTATTATGGTGCAACTAGCCTTGGACTTCATTACTGTATTATGACATGGTAGTGTGTGTTCCAAGAGTGAAAGGCAGAAGCCACTGTTCTTTGTGTGTAGTGTCTCCATGTGGTNTATTTGTGAGTACGTGTTCTGTTCATGTGGGTATGTATGCTTGTGTGTAGAACATGTGGTGGTTGATGTCAGGTGCCTTTCTCAATGGATCTGGACCTGCTAATGTTCTTTTGTATTGTCTAGCCATAAGGTCACACTCTGTCATTACATCAATACACAGTACATCAATCTTATCCAATGTGAGACAGAATTTATAGAGGTGTGACTACCAAGACGTGAGAATCATANGATACAATTGCACTTTGATATAAAACTCTTGCTCATCAAATCTTGCTTTGGTGACTGCTTTTCAACAGGCATATCTGCCTATAGGACAGGGGTAGGAAATGCATACATCTATATCTATGTATCTGGTTATATGTCTCTACCTGACTTCCTCTAATTTCTTTTCTCCCTCCTTCCTTCCTTTTTTTCCTTCCTTCCTTCCTTCCTTCCTTCCTTCCTTCCTTCCTTCCTTCCTTCCTTCCTTCCTTCCTTCCTTCCTTCCTTCCTTCCTTCTCTGTCTCTCTCTGTCTCTTTCTCTCTAAGACAAGATCTCATGTAGCTCAGGATGATCTCAAACTTGGATGAAACCAAAGCTGTCCTTGAACGCCTCTCCTGATCCTTCTACTCCTCACCCTCACCTCCCAAATGCTGGGAATAATAGCATGCACCTACCTTGTTTGGGTAGGATTTTTTGTTTGTTTGTTTTTAAGTATACTTAAGATAGTTGACTTAAAATACTTGTGCAGACAGTCTAATTTCCTTTTTTTAAGTGTATGTGTATGTATGTCTGTATGTATTTAGTGTATGTGTGTATGTGTGAGACATGCTTGGAGGTCAGAGAATCCTTGAGAATTGTTTTTCTCCATATTTACATGGGTCCCAGGGATTGANCCCAGGTTGCTGGGCCTGGCTGGCAAGTACTCTACCAGAGTCAGTCTAATTTCTATGCTGCTTCTTCTCTTCCTCCTCCTCCTATGAATACAATGATGCTTCACTGTTCTTTGTGTGTCTCACTTTTTTGTTGTTGCCGAAAGCGGGACATTTTAAACACAATCCCATAACTCGGAGAATTGAGGTGTCATTTCCTTGGTATTTGCTGGCTTTGCTTGTAGATATTGGTGTGGTGATTTTTCTAAACTACATTTGTACATTGCTTTCTTTGTATTGTGTGGTCTCTGTAGAATGTTACTCTAGATTAGAGGCCAACTAATGTTTTAACAGAAATTTCCTTAAGCTCCTACAGTTAAAAAAAAACCAAACACAAAACTTCACTCCTAAGTCTTTGCAAATTAGCTTTGTGTTTGATCCAATACCAAGGCCATTTATAACTCTGCCTTAGCCTTCACTTCCTACTTGTGATAAGGCTAAAGAAAAGCCAGAAGTGAAAGTTCATATCTTTTCAGATCTTTTTAGAGGCTATGATCTGCCTTGGACCACGTGCACATAGCTTAATAAAAAAACAAAATAAGGCCGGGTGTAAGACAAACTTCTAACCAGTCTTATTAATAAACACACAGAACAAGAAATAGGGGTGAAAATCTGACAGAGATCAGAAGAACTAGGAGCAAGCTACCACTAGCCTCACCTCACCAACGCTGCCGCTACTTCCAAGGAGCGAATCGAAGAGAAGAGAGAAGAGAGATACTTCCGGTCTAACCCGGCTTTTTATGCCTGTCCATTCTGCTAACTCATTTCCTATCCTCACCAAGCTACATCACTTCCTGTCTTGTCTGCATGGACCTCCAGAACTCTATGGCTGATGCTGGGATTAAAGGNGTGTGCCACCACCCCCTTCTGCTAGTTCCCAATGTGACCTTGGAGTCACAGAGAAACAAACGGATTAAGGGCATATGCTAACTTGCATGACTATTGTTTTACTACTAGTGGCTGGCTGCCCCGTTTTTCCTCCGATCCTCAGATAAATTTTATTGGGGAACACAGATAAAATATCACCACAGCCGGGCAGTGGTGGCACACTCCTTTAATCCCAGCCCTCGGGAGGCAGAGGCAGGCAGAACTCTGAGTTCAAGGCCAGCCTGGTCTACAGAGTGAGTTCCAGGACAGCCAAGGCTACACAGAGAAACCCTGACTCAAAAAACTAAAAACCAAACCAAAACAAAAAGGACAAACCCACCACCAAGAAAACAAACAAAAAACCCCACTTTCATACTATAGTGTGTGTGTGTGTGTGTGTGTGTGTTGTGCCAAAGTCCATGTGTGGAGGTCAGAGGACAACTTGTAGCAGTAGGTGCTGTCCTTCTACCATGTGAGTCCCTGGGGGTTGAACTTGGGTTGTCAGGTTTTGTAAGAAGCGCCTTTACCAGTTGAGCCATCTTGCTGGCCCATGCACAGCTGCCATGATTCCTCAATATGCACAGGACTTTTTCAAAGCCCTCATTCTTCAAACATGTTAAACTGAAGTTTTTCTTCTTAGATTTCCCACGTATTTGTTATTTGCATCAACGGTTACCTTTGTCCTAGAAAATAGAGGCTTATTTGTTTGCTTTCCAATGTTTCAAGAAATCTCCCCCATGTACCTACTTTCTATCCTGAGTGTTCTGAGGTAGATGAGAGAAGTGCCCTTTAGGGTGCCTCCAAACAGAGCAAAGCATGCAAGCACAATACCTCAGGAAGAGGGTCCCCTAGCTTCTTCCTCACCAGCAAGTCAGGAATCCACAATGGAAAAATGGGCTGTGTCTTCTAGACTGTTGTTCTATCATGTTTAGGGTGGGAGGTGGGGTATGTTAAAGCTGGATAAACTACCATTAACTTCTGTTTCTATCTTTGTCCTTCTCTTTTCCTGTCTTCCCTTTCTTTTTCCTCTCGCTCCATCTCTCTCTGTCTTTTCCCCTCCCTCCCTCCCTCTTTCTCCTCTCTCTGTCTCTCCCTCCCTTTCCCATCTGCTTCCCTGGCCCCCACGTCCACATTTTATCCATCCTCAGGCTGTGGTGATATTGTGTCCCCCAATATATTGTGTACCCTAATAAACTTATCTGGGGAGAGAACAGAACAGCCACTAGATAGACATAGAGGCCAGAAAATGGTGGCACACACACCTTTAATTCCAACACTTGAGATCCCATGTCTTTGCTTGGGAAGAACATACTCCTTTAATCCCAGGAAGTGATGGCAGGAAGCAGAAAGGTATAGAAGGTGTGAGGACCAGGAACTAGAGGTCTTTTTGGCTTTTTAAGCTTCCAGGCTTTTAACAGCAGCTCAGCTGAGATCCATTCAGGTGAGGACTCAGAGGCTTTCAGTCTGAGGAAACAAGATCAGCTGAGGAGTTGGCGAGGTGGGGTTGGCTGTGGCTTGTTCTGTTTCTCTGATCTTTCAGAATTTACCCGAATATCTGGCTCTGGGTTTTTATATTAATAAGACCTGTTAAGATTCATGTTACACCAGGCTCTACATCTCTGATTGTCTGTGAGCCTCTGGTTCTTTTCTCTCCTCTGTTGGCTCTCTCACTTCAAGGTTGCAAACATGATCAATCCTCTCTTGAACTTAGGAAAATGAAGTAAAAAATGAACCCTAAGAAAATCAATTCCTCATTTCTTTAGCCTCAAATTCCCTTCCAGGCAGCCAGTTGTGCTTTTTCCTTTAGCTAGGTTTTGGAATCAAGTGGCTATCTGCACCCCCACCCTTTCCCNCTTCCCTCTTCTCAGTTCACTGGCCCCTTGCTTTGACTTTNAGAAAGTTGCTGAAACTGCCTTGGCTAACATCTCCAAGGATGGTTTGGTCATTTTAGGTTTATCAACTATTTCAAAAACAAAGCTAATCTGGCTGTGGTGGTATANGCCTTTGATCCCAGCACTCAGGAGGTAGAGGCAGGTGGATCTCTGTGAGTTCGAGGCCAGTCTGGTCTACAAAGTGAGTACCAGGACAGCTGGGTCTGTTACACAGAGAAACCCTGTCTCGAAAAACAAAAGAAACCAAAACAAAATAAAAATTAAAAAAAAACCAAAGCTATTGGAATTTTTAAAATCTGTTTGTTTGTGGTTCTCAAGTTTCCTAATGCTTCGAGCCTTTTAATATAGTTCTTCATGTTGTAATGACCCCCAACCATAAAATTATTTCATTGCTACTTCATAATTGTAATTTTGCTACTGTTATGCACTGTAATGTATAATGTAAATATTTGATATGCTGGATATCTGATACCCAAAGGGGTTATCCCACAGATTGAGAACTTTAGAATGTTAAAAACAAAACAAAAACTACAGTAGAATGACATGTCCTCCCACCTCCCTAAATATAATGTTCTGTGAATATCTTCATGTTTACTGCCCCCACTTTAACCTTATCTGTGCAAATCCAGACAGACATGTAATAGCTACACAGCATTTCTCTTTCTGTTTTTCTCTTTCTCTTCCTCCCTTTGTTCCTTCTAAATAAAAACTTGCATCATGATGTACAGATGATCCGATAAAATTAACAGCACAGTGTATCTACATTTCCTAATAAATACATGTAAATCAATTACATTCGTTTTTAGCAGATGTATAATATCCCACAAAGGCAACCACTGATAACTAATCTGTTCCCTATTGAAGGGCATTCCGACTGTTGATTAGGACAAATCATAAGAACTGACACTTTTTGTGATTTATTTTATTTGTGTCTGTGTGTGGGCATATGTATGTAAATGTTGGTGACCGTGGAGGCCAGAAGAGCCCATTGGAATCCCTGGAGCTGGAGTTACAGGCAGTTGTGAGCTTCCTGATGTGGCTGCTGGGATCTGAATTCTGGTCCTCTGAAAGAGCAGCAAGCACTTTTAACTGCTGTGCTGGCTATATTTATGTCAACTTGACACAAACTATAGTCATCTGTGAGGAGGAAACCTTAACACTGACCATGGGAGGCCAGCTCCCCAGAACTGCTCCAGGGTAAATAATAAGAATGCCTCAGAGTAGCGAGGGCTAGGGAAACTTTTTTTTATCTAAGGGTATTTAGAAATAAGTTCCTATCTATCTGAGGGGTAAAATAAGGAAACATACACGCTTTCTGATGGTAACTTACTCTTTTACTTCATCTAGAAAATTCTCTTTCTCTGAAAATCTGTCTCCACATAAATACATTCCACATTGTTACATTCTCCATACAGCCAAGTTTCATTTCACACTGTTACATAGTCCATAAATTCCCCACACAGCCACATACTTCTTTTGTGCAGTTACATCTACACATTTCTTCTCTCTACTCTGTTACATTCCTTCACATATTATTACATCATTTATTCACTGTTTACTCATTCATTCTCTCATTCATGCACTCTCTTACCTTACTCTCATGCTTCTTCTATCTCTCACACTTCTCCTTCTTTCTCTCTGCCCATACAGCTACATCCCTCATTCAGCACACACACACACTCTCCCATGCCTCACTCACTCACCCACAGCTCCTTCACAGTTCCTTCACATCCCTTCCTCAGCACACACCCACACACACTCACTCTCACCTTTGCCCAGCTCTTTTCACAGTTCCTTCACACTGCTCTGCACAGCCCCTCTCTCTACACCGCTGCTCCTCTGACAGCCAAACTCTGGACAGTTACATGTNACATTTTCTCTCTGTCCATTCAGCTACTCCCTCACTCAGCACGCACANCTACACACATTCACACCCTCACTCTTACCCTCTGCCCAGCTCTTACACCATTCCTTCACATCACTCGCTCTCCTCCTTAGCCAAATTCTGCACAATTATATGTTACATTTTCAGGGTCCGACCCATTCTCATAACACATGATAAATCACACAGTTTTTCTCAGGCTAGTTAGGTCACAAAGACCGGCCAGTGAGTAAACACCTTGGCTTTGCATGTAACTTTTTCCCAGACAGAGAATGACATTGAAATTCAGGACTTAACAATAAGCGTTGCAGGCTGAACCTTGAGTGGTAGGGGTACTTGCAGCAAGAGAATTTATTGCAGGGAGTTACGTCTACCAAAGTGGCTTCAGTTCTGACCTTGATTTATCAACAAACAACACCTGTAATCTTGTCTTTGTGTATTTTCTGCAGGGACAGCTTAGNTTGTTTTGAAGTCTAAAATTAACTGTCTTTGTGACTGAGAATACTGTTACTTTCTTGTGTCAGTAAAGAAGAATATTCTGATATTATCTCTATACATCAGAATTATATGGCTTATATAGAAATCATNCTCCTGACCATCCACAAAAAGTGTGCCCAAACATGTAAAACACACTACCAATGGGCTGTGGAAGGAACCCCACAGTGGCTCTTTTTAGGGAGATATAGTGGTGGCACACGAGAAAGTTACAGACAGAAAACAACTGGTTTCCACAGCCAGTGACCCCCATAGCTTTGCTGGGTGGGGCTCCCAATCAGGGAGTTATACGTCTGGGTGGTTGACTTGTCAAACACTACTTGTCACCTGCTGTATACTGCCATGGCCCTNAGCAAAACCTCAATTGAGAAAATGCCTCCATAATATTGGGCTGTGGGCCAGCCTGTAGAACATTTTCCTAATTAGTGATTGATGGGGGAGGACACAGCCCATTGTGGGTGGGGTCACCTTTGAACTGCTGGTCCTAGATTCTGTAAAAAAGCAGGCTGAGCAAGCCATGAGGAGCAACCCAGTAAGCAGCACCCCTCCATGGCTTCTACATCAGCTCCTGCCTCCAGGTTCCTGTCTTGACTTCCTGCAGTGATGGACTGCAATGTGGAAGCATAAACCCAACAAACACTTTCCTCTTCAACTTGCTGTTTTGTCATGATGTTTAGTCACAGCAATAGAAACTCCAACTAAGACAACTGATGAGCCACTTCTCCAGCTGTTATTTTTATTTTCTATTATAAGGTTTTATTTCTGTATAAAAATCTCTCTCTTTTTTTTCATTTCTGTGGATTAATTGCAAGAGGTAGAGCTGTAGTTTGAAAGGTGTGTATTTGATTCTTAGGTTGCTTTCCTAAAATGTTGACATTGTGAATAGACTTGGGTCAAAAGCGGAGGTGCACTCCTGTGATGCCAGCCCTTGGGAGGTAGAAAGTGGTTCTAAGGCAGTTTGGGCTCCAAAGGTTCAAGGGGCTACCTTTGTCTAGATAAATAAATAAAAATTCAAGCAATATTTTTTATTGATTCTTTGAGAATTTCATATAATCAATGCATTCTGACCATATTCATCTGCCCATAACCACTCTCTCCATCCTCCCATTCCTTCCCATTTGACTTTGAGATTTCTTTTCTTTTCCCTTTTTCTTTTCTGCATCAGATTCAGCTTGTGCTGCCCAGTTAATTTTGGGAGTAGGCCCTGCCCAAGGGTGTGGTTGACACACCAGGGGGCACATTCATGAACACTGACTCTCCTTCTCCCATCAGTTATCAAATGACAGTAGCTCCTTGGCTAGGGGTGGGATTTCATGCCCACCTCCCTCTCCTCTATTGGGGGTGGGGTTTGTCTGGCTGGTGCTGGTGCAAGTCTTGTATATGCTGTCACAATTGCCAAGTTGACCTGCATAACTGCCCTGTTTTATCTGGGAAAATTTCNGTGATGCTACCTACCACCTCTGCCCCTCTTCTTTGAAGATCCCTGAGCCTGTGGGTGGGTATGGATAAGTATGTCCCACTCAGGGCTGAACACTCCACAATCTCTTTCTCTGCATACTGACAAGTTGTGGGTCTCTATGTTAATTGACATCTACTGTAAGGAAAATCTTCTCTGAAGAGATGCTCTGGTCTGCAGGTATAGCAGTGAGCCATTAGGAGTAGTTTTAATACTCTGTCCATTCAGCAGAATAAATAGTGGCTAGTCCTGTTAATGACCCTTTCGGTAGTTACATGCCCCATTGTCCCTTACTAGCACTTCTCTACTTACTGCACTGTGCCTGCCACTCATGACCATCCTGTCTTTCATGGGACTAACTTCAGTCAGTTTTCCACTCAATTTCTTTTGGCCTCCTTTCTAGCTTCTCTTCTATACCACACTATTCAACCATAACTCACTTTATCTAGTTCCATTGGATGCCTTGAGATAAGCTCATGGTTCCGCCTAGTTTTATTTATTTTTGTGGTTTTAAGGCTAGAACTTAGAGCCATGTTGTACATGCTGGGCAAGGGCTCTACCACTGAGATACATCTATTGCTCTCTGTAACAAGAGTCCTTAGCGTCTGTCCTCCATGGGTAACTTTACCTGAATTAGAAGACTGTCCTTTAAGACATCTTACTGTCATTGTCAAGGAAGTTGTGGCATATCGCTTCAGTATTCTGTAAGTCATGCCCTGAAGTCTGTGGCAGACTAGTTCCACAATCATTACTCCTTGTTTGTCCCATTCTCTCCTGAGTCTGAACTTCTGTATTAAATCTGTCCAGTATATATTTCCAATTGGATATTTTATAAACACCTCCAATATGAAAGACCTGATTCATCAGTTAAGAGCATGGTTCTCAGGACTCACATTGGGCAGTTCACAACTATCTGTACCTCTCAGCTCCAGGAGATATGATATTGTCTTTGGGCTTCCCCAGACACCTGCACACATATGCCCCCACACAGACATAGATACATAGNGAAAAATCATAATGAATCTTAAAAAAGAAAGACCTATTGTACTGTGTTACTTATCANTGCTTCCCTTCTCAAATGGCTTTTTGTTGGCTTGGACATAGGTGCTTACTATGCAGCCCAAGCCAGACTAAACTCATGATCTTCCCAATTCAGCCTCCCACACAAGTGTTGAGATGACAGACTCAACAAGCTTGGCTTTTGAAATGTTTTTCCTTTGTTTGTTTTGAGGCAGGGTATCATGTAGGCGAGGCTGGCCTTGAACTCCTGAACTTCCTGCCATTACCTTCCAAGTGCTAAGATTACCAGCCTGTGTTACAT
>LZPO01007944.1:1011785-1023025 GCA_001675575.1 Neotoma lepida
ATAAAACATGGGTTCTGGGAATTAAACTCAGGTCCTCTTGCTTGCAAGACATTTTAAAATAATACTTTATGGACTGATCCATTCCCCTAGCCCTCTTTTACTTTCTGAAGAGTTATAACCTTGACACTGATTTAGGTGATGATGATGTGAAAAGGCTGGAGAGTAGAGAACTCAAACTTAATTGTGACACTTTTTCACTTACGAAAGAGTTAAGTAAGCCATGCATGGTGGCACACGCCTTTAATCCCAGTATTTGGGAAGCAGAGANGGGTGGATCTCCACGAATTTGAGGCCAGCCTGGTCTACACAGTGAGCTCCAGGACAGCAAGGGCTGTTACACAGAGAAATCCTGTCTGGAGAAACAAAAAACAAACAAACAAAGAAGAGTAAAATACAGGTAATACAATTTCATCAAAATAATTAGAAGTATCTAGCTGGTGGGTTCTTTTCTGAAGACTGAATAGATGCTACCTATACTCTTAAGTGTTTTTAGCCTTAACATAAGTGTTCCTGTGTCTTCTGTAGAATAAGTTCTGCTTTAATGACTAAAGCACTGCTCCTTAGGAATAACTTTGAAATGTCAAATACATGATGAAGAATCAGTTTGCCTTTAAAATGATTTATTTTGCTGGGTATGGCAGTGCAAGCCTTTATCTCAGTTAATTGGAGGCTAAGACAGGAATAGTGAAGCTTGGAGGCCAGCCTGAGACCCTGGCTCAAAAGAAAAAAAAGTCTGTCTATACTTAAGTACAGAGAAAGTGTTCAATATTAGCACAGAGTTTTGTTTCTTACAATTGTGTTATTTGTGGCAGTGATGATGCTCACGAAAGGGTTGAGCTGTTCAGACATGAGGTTAGAGAACAAGAAAAAGAGCTTGGGTTCTCCTTGTTGAGTGATTGATGCTGTGGGCTTATTCTCTGTTGTTTAGCTTGCTTAGAAGGGCCATGTAGAAGTTCTTTGACCGTTTGGAACTAATTTCAGGAGATTGGAGATGCACGATGAGGTTAAAGTATGTAAATGACTAATTGATATCAGGCATAATGTTACTGACCAGATTATTAGTGTGAAGTGAAAATGCAAAGGTGACCATGATCAGCAATTGCCACCCCCAACCCCCCACCCCTGAAGAAAAAAGTCACTCAAATAATAGAAAGTTTTACCTTACCGTATGTTTGACTAGGAGATATTTTCTGCATTGGCCTTGATTACTTTTATCACTGTGAGACCCGTCACACTGTGTGGATTATTAGAGTAAGTCTTCTTTATTATTGGCTGGCTTTATTAGAAAGTGAAGATTAAGAATATTTATTAGAAAGTGAAGATTAAGAATATTCTTATATTTTGGGAGGCAGAGGCAAGTGGATTTCTGTAAGTTTGAGGCCAGCTTGGTCTACAGAGGAGTTCCAGGATAACCAGGGCTACATAGAGAAACCTTGTCTCAAAAAACACCAAAAGAAAGTTGTGTCTGTGTTTGACAACACATANTTCCCCTTCTCTTTATTCCTTAAACAGCAGTGTAACATCTGTTTTACAAAGTGCTTATATTAGGTGCTGTATTCTTGAGATGATTAAAGAATTCAGAGTGGTGTATGTGTGTATATGTGTGTATGTTTTAAATGTACATACTATGCATTTTATATAAAATTTCCACATCTACAGGTTTTGGTAGGGGGACTGGGTTAGGTGTGTGGGGTAGGGAGGATGTTCAGGAATTGATATGCAGAAAGTGACTTTACTGTATTCACCTCTCCACCCCCCATGTTAGGGATGGAACCCAGGGCCTATATATAAAGGCAAACACTCCACTGAACTACATTCCCAGCATTGCTNTTTTGGAGAGAGCTCAAATCTTGCGATCCTCTTGCCTTTGCCTCCTGAGTGCTGGGTTATTGGTATGTACCACTATGCCTAGCTATGACAAGTTTTTTAAACCCATTTTTTAAAAGGCATAATTCACATAGCATAAAAATTTCCATTTAAAAGTGTCCACATAGCATAAACATCTCCATTTTTAGGTGTCCAGTGGTTTTTAGTATATTCACAAGGTTGTAGATATCACCATGATCTTTTTTTTTTAGTCTTTTTGAGTGTAGAAATATAACTTCTAGATGTAACCTTGTCATGCTTTTTTTCTTTTAATATTTATTTATTTTATGCAGATGAGTGACCTACCTTTATGCACAGCAGAAGAGGGCACCAGATCCCATAACAGATGGTTGTGAGCCACCATGTGGGTGCTAGGAATTGAACTCAGGACCTCTGGAAGAGCAGCCAGTGCTCCTAACTCCTGAACCANCTCTCCAGCCCCNANCACCGTGATCTTATTCAAGAACATTTTTAGTACTTGCCAACANTCTTCACACCCCTTAGCAGTCACTTTGTATTTCTCTCTGCCCNGCCTCTGGTAACTATGCATCTGCTTTGTGCCTCTGTGGATTTGACCTTTTTGAATAGTTCGGAGAAATGGAACATAGTGTGTGGCTTTTTGTGTCTACCTTCTTTCACTTTGCATAATTTTTGTAATGTTTACCATATAACATGAATCTATGTTTANTACCTTTTGATAGCTGAGTAATTGCATTGTATAGACATATGAAGTGAATATGTGCTTAATTGTTGAAGTTTTACCTCATTTTTAAAATCTTACTCCTCCCCCGCCCTTTTTTGTCTTATGAAAGGGATTTACTCTGTAGTTCAAGCTGGCCAGGAACTTGGAATCTTCCTGCCTCAGCTTCTTGAGTCCTGGGGTTATATGCATGTGTCACCACACATGACAGAAACCTCAACTTTTCCAGGTTACTGAAAAGATTACAGAATATCGTTTCTCTTGGGCTGCTGAGATTTACCTAGATACTAATTAGCATTTCTTGCATCTCTCTTTTGACTTATAAACAGCCTTGTCTTAATTGAACCATTGTGTGTGGCCCCGGGAGGCCAAAGGTTGATGTTGGGTGTTTTCTTCAGTCCCCCACCTTATGTATGGAGGCTTGGAGCTGTTTGCTGGCCATGAGCTCCAGGGATTGCATGTCTTTCTTCCCAGGTTTTTTTTAACCTGAGTTCTGGGTATTGAACTCTGGGGTCTCATGCTTGAGTAGCAAGCACTTTACTGACTGAGTCCTTCTAACTCTTAGTTAAACCATTTCTTTTTTTTTGGAGACAGGGTTTCTCTGTATAGTTTTGGAGCCTGTCCTGGAACTCACTCTGTAGCCCAGGCTGGCCTCGAACTCAAAGAGATCCACCTGCCTCTGCCTCCCGAGTGCTGGGATTAAAGGCTTGCGTCACCACCGCCCAGCTATCATTTCACTTTTGATAGTCACATCTACTGAGTTCATTTGCTAAACTCATATTTAGAATAATAAGATAGAAGAGGCTTGGAATTCTGTGTTCTTTCATTTTACAAATTAGAAAGGTGGACAGCTAACAAAGGCTAGATTGCTAGTACTCTGGACAGAAGTTGTACCTTCAGTGCTTCCTGTAGGTATCTAGTCTTACCTTTTTACCAAGTCTTTTTCTAAAGACAGTCTCACCATGAGCCCAGGTTGGTCTGTAATTCATAGACCCAGCTGAATTCCAGACCCAGCTGGAATTATGTGAGTGTACCACCATGTTTATTATGATTTTTTGGAATGATACTGAAAAAATGATTTATTTATCTTTGAGACTGAGGCTTGGTATGTTGGTTGCCCAAGCTGGCCTTGAACTCCTGGGCTCAAGTGATTTTTCTTCCTCATCTTTTTAAGTAGCTGGGATTACAGGCAAATGTCACCACACCCAGCTAATCACTTTTGATAGAAGACAATAACATAATTTTGGAGTTTGCAAGTAGATGGTTTCTTACAGGATTGCAGATAAAAACCAATCTACTTAGGTAGAAGAGAGGCTCATTTTGGCAAGAGCGCTTTCCTTAGATCCCCACCTATCTCAACACCAAATATAGGAACACTCCGTTTCTAGGGAAGGGCCAGAAAGCTAGCAGGAACTCTGTGGGAGTGGAGCCAAGTGGAGAGGGTAAGCAGATTGCATGATCAGAACCATTTAACTGGAAAATAATGTTTTTGTCTGGTCAGCTGATACTTGGAATGAGGGAGAAAGTTGTGCATCTGCTTGCTTAAGCTTAGGGTGAGCCAAAGTTTAAGGGCTTGTTGGAGGAGAGAAGTCTGAAGTTTGGTCAAGACTGGGGACTGTGATGATGCGCTTTTGTCAGAGTTCCTCTTGTTTAGAACAAAACCTGTCTGTCTCCCTTGGAGATGGAACAAGAGGTTGTGAAGTTAGTTAGCCTCTTTGGATTTGGCCTGATTGTTCTCGTGGGTGTGACAAGAATAGTACTTTGTCATACATCTAATGGGCCTTTTAATGACTTTGCTCAGAATTTTTAAAGGACTCTCAGATTCGAGTTTTTTTAAAGCCTCTTGAGGTTAGAAATGTAAGTGAAGAGCTCAACATCAGGTTTCAATTCTAGCATAAGATTTGGGTTAATTCCTGTATTTCAGATGTTCCCCAAATACTCTGGGATTTTGGGGCCTGCCAGGAAGTGACCATCCTTAATGTACCTGTGAAGCCGGGAACTCCATGAGCCAGAAAGCAGGGCAAGTTTCCAGGAAAGTTATGAATATAGCCTGTGCATTCAGCTGCACTGCAGCTCCTTTAAAGTGTGTAGTCCCATGAGACTAACGCTTCAGCCTGTCCTGTGCTTCCAATTTGGAGGCCGACTCAGTGAACCTAGGGAACAGCTGTATTCAGGAGGAGCTGTGGAGCTGAGAGACCGGCAAGGAGAGAAGATACCTCTTAGATTACAAAGGATTAGACTGTTACCAGTAATGGAGAATTTAAGAAAAGAGAGAGGGATTACTTACATCCAGGAAGTAGGGCATTAAAGCATCAGCAATATTTTAAACAAAACCCACAATCATCCTTTAGCAGTTCATTCAGCTCTGTGTAATTAATTCTTGTTCAGCTGGGTCCGTGTGTTAGTTTCATGAACCCATCTGTTTATCTACCAGCTTTTTGGAAATCCTGACTCAGTCTTCTTGTGTCATTTCAAAAGACACCTCCGCACGAGAGTCACCTGGCACAGGATGACCTTTTTCAGTGTCAACTTTTTTTTTAAACTGAAGGTGGATACTTGCTGATTTGCAAGTGTGTCCCAGGAAGCATCAGAGTAGATGACAGCATAAATCACATGGTACAACCCAAGGATTTTAAAAGTGAAAAAAAAAATCTGATGAGTGGTTGTTAGAAAAATAGTGCAGTTGCCAAGGATGTATGTATGGTGTGTAGTAGTTTTTGAAGCATGCACACCAAATTGGGTCCATCCAAAAAAGTTTTATTTAAGATGTGTGTAAGCACACTGATAAACTTTATTTTAAAAGGGGAGTGGCTAGTACATCTGATAAGTAAATGCAGATGAATATAACCTTTTCAGAGAAAAAAAACTAAAAATATAATAATCCTCAGACATAGTGTTCTCAAAATACCAAGCAAGCATAGAGTATGTCAGGAATATATAAACATTATCACGTAAAAAGACTTAGTAAGTTTGGAATAGACACTTCTTGTCCGTATAGTAAAATACCTTAAGTTAATGATGTGAATTCTCAACTAAGAATCCTAGTCTACCTAGAAGTTACTGCATTCAAATTAAAGAAGTTAATTGGGACCAAGTTAACAATGAACCAAAAGTATAATAGGGATGGACTGCACTGTATTGTAGTCTTAAGTAGACCAGAGCTCTGATAATAGAAACACATAGTTAATTTCTAGCAATTTCATACTTGTGTACATCTTTTGAAATAATTCAGATTAATAATGTCTTACTTATACTCCTATATATATATTCCTATAACATAGGGAGGATAAGCTTTCTTTTGATAGTGCCTGCCAATAGAACTTTTAATCTTCAGCCAGATAAACAAAATTATTGTTAACTTTACATTTTAATGAAAAAAGCTCTTTACGATTTGTCAGGGGTCCTCTGAGAATCTTGAAGGCAGTACCTTAGACACATTTCATTTAGGATTTGGTTTTGGAAGGTCAGAATGTCATTTGTTGTTAGGAGGACTGAATGTTTGATTAAATAGGTAGGATTATGGTTCACATAGGAGGTAATGCAATGGTAAAAAAATAGTTCTTAAATGAGACTTTTGTTTTTGTTTTTAAATAATCTAGAGCATAGTAAAATCAACATTAAGCATGGGGAATACTGATAAGAGAGAGAACCTATGCTTTCCAGAGGGATTATTATAGTTATTTAGAAGGTAAGGCAAACCTTTTAAATCCTCCCTTTGATCTCATACCTATAACCTAAGAATATTTATTAATTTTAACAGAGAACACCAAAATCTAATTTTTTATAAGGATTCCAGAGAAACTCTTGTGTATAAATTCATTGGAGCCCAGCTAATTTTAACTTGGACAAAATTCCCCTCTCATAAATAAATTAAAACTTTTATAGCCATTTAGATTTTGTCATACATTTTCCCCCATACTAATTTTGTAACAATGGTATTTGACTTCAGCACAAAACAGTTGTCTTTTCCCTTCACAAAAACATACCCTGTGTATCTTGCATACACAGTTGTTCCCGTGTGTCATTTTGAATAGTCTCATTTGCATATAAGATTATAACTTATGTAATTACAGCAACCGATGTTTTAAGAGAAAGCTATTTGGTAGATAATTGTGAAACTTGTACATCAGCATTTCACAGTAGACTAATTGAACTTACTTCTTTCACCTTTTTGTAGCCAGATGTTTCTTAACAGCACAACTTTTCTTCACCCTCTCTCTCTTATTTTTTATTATTACTCTTTTCTAGTGAATTTCAAACTTGGGGCCTTATACATGACCACTGAGCTGTATTCCAGCCTAGTACAACTTTTCAGTGTTAAAAAAATGAGTGTTCTTTAATAAACTCACATAGCCAGGTGGTGGTGGCACACTCTTAGTCACAGCACTCGGGAGGCAGAGGCAGGCAGAGGCAGGCAGGTTTCTGAGTTCCAGGCCAGCCAGAGCTATACAGAGAAACTTTGTCTCAAGACAAACAAACAAATACACCGAAAACCCCCTCACATATTTAGCTTTTCTACCATAAAAGTAAGAGGAAAGAAACTGTATAATTAGAAAGTATCCTTCAGTGTTATAGTTTACTTAAAATAGCCTAGACAGGTAATAAACATCCGTGAACTATTGTAGCACAAATCTGAAGTTTTATAGTACCAAAGATTTTGGAAACTATCTTCACATTTGGTGAGTGTATGGTGCGTGCGTGCATATGTGAGCACATGTAGTGTGCACATTTGGAGGCCAGATATCAAAATGTTAGGTGTCTGCCTCAGTTGTTCTTCATATATTTTTTGAGACAGGGTTTCTCACTGGACCTGGAGCTTATTGATTTAGCCATGCTGCATTGCTAGAGTTCCAGGAATCCACCTGCTTCCGCCTCTGGCACTGGGATTGGGTTGTACTGCAATTCCCCGCTGTTTGTATGGGTTCTGGAGATGGGAACTCAGGTCTCAAGCTTGTGCAGCAAGCACTTCACCAACTGAGCTTTTTCCTAGCCTCACATTGGTTTATTACAATACATGATTGCTGTTAAAGTAGAGTTTGTCAGATTAATGACTCAATTCAGCTAAATGCAAATGCAGGTGTAATGTTTGTTTATTTCGTCAACTAACCTTTAAAAGTTTAGGAAAACATATCCAAGCAAAATAAAGATTCATGCTAGTATTATATTTAATAAGTAACTTAGATATAGAGTACAGATATAAACAACTACTTGCAGTGTTTTAGTTTTTGTCTCTTTAGTGCTGGAAATTGAACCCAGGACCCTATGGATGTTGATGAATGTTGTGCTGAACCACATGCTTGTATAAATTGTTAGTAAACCAACAATATTTAATTAGTCTCTTGTCAGATTACCCAAATTCACTTTAACTTACTTAGCCTTTTTTTTTCCCCCGCTTTTGAGACTGTCTGTGTAATCTAGATTTCCTTAGATTTGATTTGTAGCCCAGGCTGGCCTAGAATTCCTCCTATTCTACCTTCCTGGGTGCTGGGATTACAGGTGTGAGCCACCATGACTGGCCTTAACTGGGCTTTTTAAAACATTTGGGTTAGTTTCTATAAAAGTACTTTTGAAGGTACATTTTGGATTTCTCAGGAATGATGGACTGAAGGGAGACCAGCTGTCTTAATGGGTGTCTCCAAATCTCGTGTGAGTGTGTAAGAGCCTGTTTCTAGCTCGATTCCTGATTTCTGCATGAATCCCCAGTGGAGGATGGGCAGCCTCAGGTTCAAGCAGGCCTGTAGTATTTGGGAGTTTGGAGATGGAGGGAAGAATCTGACAAGATACAGGTCGTTGAGTTTGAGGAGCCTGGGGTATTGAAGGAAGGTACATGAAAGGATTTAAGGGAGCTTTAGGGAAGGTTGAAGACAGAAGAAAGGAAGAGAGAGAGAGTGTGTGTGGCACATGCTAGGTACAGAGGCTTAGGTGAGCCAGTGAGGGAAGATTTCAGGTTTCGAAGGACATTGAAGTTCTCAGTTGTCTTTAGTAGAATTTTGCCATTTGGGAGGCATTGAGCTGGTTTAATGCCATGAGATCAGAGAAGGGAAGGCATCTGCTAGAGCTCCTGCGAGGGTTTAAAGGGTCTAGGAAAGAGTGCTCCCTTGTGAGGAGCCAAGGAAATTCCTTTGTGTCATTCCCCTGGAGGAGTAAAGGGAAAACAAGACCCTAGAATACTTCTGTTCGTCTCAGAGACTGCTTTCGTGCTTATAGCCAGAGGAACTGTTTGCTTTGAAAGATCCAAAGTAATTCCTTGTGCTACTGCANTAGACAAGAGGTCTGGAGAANTAGTTTAAAAGTGTCTCAGGGAGCTGGCTCAGTGGTTAAGAGCACTTGTTGCTCTTGCAGAGGACCCAGATTCAATTCCCAGCAACCACATAGCAGCTCATGCCCGTCTGTAACTCCAATTCCAAGGGTCTGATGCCCTCTTCTGACCTCCTTGGGCACCAGGCACACACATGGCATACAGTCATGCACACAGGCGGACACTTCATACACATTAAAAAAAAAATTGATCTCAGGAACACAGTCTAGTNGCATTTCTGAACAGGAGAGACATTCAACTAATTCCTAGAGCACTGTNTTTGGGGTGGAGTTGTCACACACCCATAGATGAAGTTCTCTTCCTATACAAGTGATGTCCCCATCCAAATATTGAATGAAAATAAAATCAGGCCTATGTAAGAAAAAAACTCCAACAGAAGGTTATGTTTTGATTGTAGGATCTTTAGGAACCTCACAAACATACAGAAAGACTCTTAAACAGGTAGTGGTGACAGTGCTGTAGGGTTTTTGCTGGTGAGATGACTCTGTTAGTTTGGGTTAGTAGATGTCAGGACTAGGTCAGTTTAGCAACTGAATGTGGTTTCTGAATTTCTGAATGATGATTAAGAGGATTTTCAGGGGCTATGGCTGTGCTTGGTGGTAAACCCTTGCTTAGAGTGTGTAAGGCCCTGGTTCTAGTCTTAGAACAGCAAAAATAGAGAAGAAAGAAGAGTGAAGAGGCAGTGAAGGGGAGAGGATTACATCTGCTTAAGCTGAGGGTGCTTAAGCCAAAGTTTAAGGGACTACATTTAAAGGCATGACAATGGGTAGCTTTATGGGCATTTGTGACTCTTGGTTGGATATATTTGTTTTTCTGGGCTGGGGATGTGTTCCAATGCCTTGTACATGCTAGATAAGCACTTTACCATGGAGCCTACCTACCCTGCATGGTAAATTTCTTCCTCCCCTCGTCTGTCTGTCTGTTTAATCTGTCTGTCTGTCTATCTATCTATCTATCTATCTATCTATCTATCTATCTATCTATCTATCTATCTATCTATCTATTTTGTGTATGTGTGTGTGTGTATATGGAATTCAGAGGACAGCTTGGGAGGAGTCAGTTTTCTCCTTCCACTATGGAGATTCTGGGGACTGAACTTGAGTCACCAGCCGTGTTGGCAGGCATTTTGACCTGCTGAGCCATCTTTCCAGTCTCTAAATGAGGTTTAGATTAGGCTCTGGAAGATGGACAATTACTTTGTTTTTGGCAAGGCTGGGGATCTAGCCAGGGCTTTGTGCATCCTATTACATAAGTGCTATCACTGAGCTATATCTCTAGTCCTGGAAGATTGCTTTTAAATGTTAGTAAAATATTTACCATATTACTGGGTGCAGTGAACTCAACTAGGCACCAGGAATAAATTAGTTATAAGGCATATAGCTCTTATTCTCAAGGAGCTGAGATCCTAGTTGAGGTAGAAAATATACTTCAAAAAATGCTAATATCAAAACTGCATGTAGAGCTGGTGGGATTACTCATTGAGTAAAGGCACTTGTCCCCTAGCATGAGGACCTGCATTTGATCTCCAGAACTTATGCAGTAGAAAGAACTGACTTCAGAAACATGTTATATGGCCTTAAAATGTAGTGTACACATGCACACACACTCACAAATAAATTAATAATGAAAAAAGCTGGGTGTGCTAGCATGCATCTGTATCCCAGCCCCTCTCCCCTAAAAAAATGTTTAAACAAACAAAGAAAAGCTAATATGAAGTAGTGATGCAAGACTATAGACTCTACAGTGTAGAGGTTCAAAGAGGAAAGATGTAGATAAGATTTGAATCTAGCCTTGAAGGACTTAGAGATTTGCTCACTGGGAGAGAAGTATGAGAGCGGGAANATAAGTACACGGCTGATGGACGACATGGGATGTGATGTGTTTCCAGTTNATATGTTAAACTCTGTTTTTATGTNCAGAGGTTATAAAAGATGAATTTAGAGTTCAAGGAGGAAGTTGACTAGTGGAAAGCTGAGGTCTTGAGGCTTCATGTCTTATGCAAAGGGAATGAGAAAGCTTTTGAGTTGGGTGAAGCACAACTATAGATTACAAGTAGGAAAAGGGGAATGTTGAGATCATTCACTGTTAGGGTAGTTTAGATGTGAACTCATGAAGTCTAGGGCAAGAGAGTGGGGCTAGAAATGAGGGGCACATTTAAGAAATGGTAAAGAAGAGTTAATTACACATTAACTGGCAGACTAGGGGAAAGAGGAGGCATGCCCTTAGTAAGATTAGGAGACCTGGGTTGGGGGGATGTCTCGATGTAAAAGTGCCTACTATGCAAGTGTGAGTACCTAGGTTTGGATCCCTGGCACCCAAGTAAATTCAGGTGTGCTGTAACCCTAGTACTGGGGT